>JASAMY010000787.1:0-106379 GCA_030248085.1 Paralinhomoeus sp. GSCO2_6 | reverse complement strand
AATCCGTTCAGGCAATCAAAAGTTATAGGCGATCGAAAATTCAAAAACCCGCATTGAGAAGTGGTCACATATTAGGGTTGTACGCTGACGCGTACACCCTGATTACTTGATCGATTCGTTGATTTCTAGTTCTTTCCCGACGAAATTCTGATGTAGTATTATGTTGCCCGTTCTGCTGACAGTATGCTGCGTACCGTATACGTTATTCCACAGTGGTGCCATCAATCCAACACGTTTTGTAAACTTGTTGTAATGTTAACAATTTTTGAATCTCAATTTAAAAACTAAAAATGGACAACAGTGTGCATGCAAATTTTCGCACCTATAATTGTGTGGAACGCCAAGCACTTCCGTACACAATATGTGCAATTCAACTGTTTCGTACAAAGAGGGTTCACCATCGTTTCTATCTGACTTTCCTTTGCTAATAAATCTTTATAATTTGTGCGAATTATCATTCGTTACTTAAGTGCGATGTGTCGTCGTCCCTTGACGTCGCTGCTGGTGGTGGTGGGCGCGGTCGTCTGCTCTCCTCGCCACCGCCGCCGCGCCTCCGTCGTCGCCGTCGACAGCGGCGGGGACGCGCAGACGGCGTTTGGCTGCGAGGTGGGCGTCTTCGACACCGCTGCGATAAAGGACACATGGCCCAACCTCCTCGAGAGGCGACAGTGCGCCGTCAGCGGTCAGCGCCGCTGCCTCATCCACTACCACCGCTTCGTCCGCCTCGCCTGCGTCGACGAGGACGACGACTGCAGCGACGGTGCGTCCGCCGCTCCCTCACAGGCGTACAATCGCGTATGGAAAGCGTGTTTAGACTATACCCACTGCTGCCCGGACCCCTTCTGCAACTCCATTGATGAGATGAGACTGAAATTTGGAGGTGATGCTATGCTCGACAAGGACAAGCTGACCAAGTGGCTCTGCGGCTCGGAGGAGTGCGGCGTCAGTCGCGGAAAAGCGCCAGAGATTTGTGTATGGGCTGTAAAATCGAATAGAATAGGGTGCGCTCTAGCAGACATGCAGCAGGGGTGTTCCGAAGCATATTGCTGGTGCCCGCGAGCCGACGACTCCAATGTCTGTCATAAATTCGAAGGGGTCGATCAGCACATGCAGCAGTCTTGGGAGAGCAATGGAATGGGCCACCTGCAGTACTGCTACCGGCACCGAGGCAACGGCAGCAGTCCGTCGTACGACAACGAGATGCGGCCGTGCCCGACCGACGCGGAGGGATTCTGCGCGACGCAGATGGACGCGAGCGGCCGCGTGACGAGCCGCTGCCACAGCCCCGCCGACGACCGCTTCCAATGCTCCAACACCACCAACGGCACGTACGGACGCTGCGCCGTCGACTGGGCCAGTGGCGGCTCTTTCAAGCGCGTCTACTGCTGCTGCAACGACACCGCCCTCTGCAACGACCTCGACACCGAGGAGAGACAGATCGAGTTCGTCGCCAGCATCCTCGGCACGACCACCACCACCACCAGCACCACCACGACCACCCCGACGACTACGACTACGACCACGACGGTGGCGACAACGACACCGACTACGACGACAATCGCGACGACCACCAAAGCAGCGACGACGTCGACGACGGCTGCAGAAGAAACGACAGCCACTGCAGAAGCGTCGACGACCAACTGGACACTGACGACAGAGGAAATAACGACGACCTCAGAAATGACGGTGGAGTGGATGGTCAACGCCACGGTCGTCGACATCGGCAGCATCGGCTGGAACACGACTGCAGCTGCTGAGCCGACAGCATCTGAGCCTTCGGCAACTGGAGCGGCGCCGCTGCCGACGCGCCGGACGGAGAAGCGGCCGGACGGCGGCAAGGGAAAGCCGCAGACGACGAGAGAAGCGGCGACGACGGAGGGGCAGTCGAGCGCGCCCCCGCCAGCTGTCGTCGCGAGCGACGCCAAGGCGAAGGAGGAGTGGCGGCGCTGGTCCCTCTACGTCCTCATCGGCGGTCTCACCATCCTCGTCGTCGGGCCCGCCGTCTCTTTTGTGCCCTTCTTCATAGTCTTTAGGAAGTATCTCGCACGGAAGCGAGCCGTCCGCGAGAGAAAACGACGGGAAGAGAAGCGCAAGAAACGGCAGAAGAAGGAGCGCAAGAGAGGAGGAAAGGAGACGACGAAGACGAAGCGCGGAGTCGCAGTCGAGCCCGAGAGCGAGGAGACGCCGTCGACGGATTCGACGGTGGAGTCGAACCGGCTGACGTTCGTGGAGGACTGGTGGCCGCACGAGGTCGCGTCTGACACGACGCCCGACAGCTGCAAGCGGCACGTGCGGGCCGACTGCAAGACGCCGCGCTGCCACAACGCCACCCCTCCCAGCTGGTACATCCGTCGCAAGAGGCGCCTGCTGGCGGAGAAGCGCAGACGGCGCATCTCGAAACGGCGCGCCTACTTCCGCCAGAAGGGCAGGCCGATGAGCGAGACGACGCAGACGTCCACCGGCCCCAGCACCTCCTCCGAGCTCACCGTCACCGAGCCCACGCAGCCCCAGTCGACGACGACCTCGACCGCCGACCGCTCGACGAAGACCGCCGCGCCGCCGACGTCCCTCCACCGCGGCGACGGCAGCCCTCCGCTGCCCTCCATCACCGCCGTGCCGTCCGAAGCGCCCGACGCGCGGCAGCGCTGAGGGTCTCACCTCACACGGCCACGCTCTCGCACTACTCGACTGACCCGCACTGATCAGGACTCGGAACTTGTGATGCACGTGACGCGTCGTCAGCCTCTCTCGTGACTGTCCACTGACGCACCGATAGAACCTTTAGAACCTATAGAACCGCAACATTTTTTTATTCGTTTTATTCCTTTTGCTTATTTCGTATGTTAAACAATCAAGCTTGCGAAAATCCTTTTTGACGTAGAAGAGGAGCATGAACAATTATAATTAACCTGGTAACAGTGAGAAGATTAACAGTTGAAAAACGTTTTCTGAATAAAGGCACCAATCGAAAAATCGATGAAAGGTCGATCGCAGTAGAACCGGTTCTCGTCGACGCTGTCGTTGGGCAGCACGCACTCGGCGACGACTTTCAGACGAACGGCTTGACGCTGTCGACACCTCGCGGCCAGTGCCTGTTGACGACGAGTGTCGCCAGCGGCCAGATGCGTTTCTCGGCTGGCCGGTGCGTTGGCGGTCAGCAACGGATCGCGGACAAATGGTGGCACGACCCACTTGGTGACCAGTCAGTTTCTAAGAATATCCCGCTGCTGCACCTGGCTAGCAAACTTAACTGACTAGCAACTGACGAAGATCGGTTCCATCGCCGAAAAGACTCTGTCGGGCTCCGTTCTCGAAAAAAGAATCGACCAAGCGGGGTGCGACCAAACATGGCTTGTCACACGTGGTCTCATTTCTACTTGTGAACCGAGAACAACGCGAACATAAAGGAATCAAGTTGCACTTCTACCGTATGTATCATTTTAGATATTTTTACTTTAGACAAAGTCACTACACGTGGGAGACGGTAAAGCTTGGGGTTCTTCAACACAACATTGAATGGAGGTTGCTCAGTTGGTTAACGTGCGGGACGACGGTCCTTCTGCTAGCGCGTGCGCGCGCTGAGCGGAAGATAATATTTGTTGTTAGCTAGCCCCCGGCATTAAATTGGTTGTGTGTCATTGGGCCGTCTTCGCAAGGATGAGCGCGGTGTGGCGGCGCTGGCAGCGCAGCGGACGAAAGTCGTCCAAGTTCGAGTTCAAGGCGTCCCTACAGCAGCTCGACGTCAAGTGCTCGGCCAAGTGGCAGCCCAAGGCGCTCAGACTCGTCTGGGCGCACAGGCGCAGACGGTACACGCTTCTTCTCATGCATGCTGCGCGCGAGACTAGTGGGGGCTTGATTGTGACACTTGAGCTATGTGAATCTGTGTGTTGCACCAAGACGTCAGTTAGAGATGCGACGAGACTACACAGCAGTAGACGTGTTTGCATTCATGTGCATTTATGCAGACGTGTTGTTAGGTCCTATGAATATCGTCACGCCAGAATCCTCATTGCAGCTACAACACTCGTTCCTATACGTGGGAGCCCTCGATAACGGACCCCTATCTGGGCCGACTGGTCTGGCCAGAGGATAGCGAGGTGCTGGCCATCGTCACGACCCTCTACCGGGCGACCGACTCCGACATCTATGACGACAAGGCTCGTTGTGCTTGGCCGGGTTCTGATTTGGTTTGGCTGGCGTTCCCCACGCCGACGCTATTGCAGGAATGGACGTTCGTCGTCGAGGAGTTGCCGCCCACCGGTCGGCCCCGACCCATCGCTGCGGTCTCGCTCAACCTTCGTCTCTTCATACACGACGTGCGTCTGGCTGACGTCTGCCCATCTGGCTGGATTCCATCCGTGGTGAGTGCCTGACGCCATTTTCTTGTAGGTTCCCGGCGTCCGGACGGAGGTTCGTCTCAAACTGCGCTCGCTGGCCCGCCACCTCGAGGGCTGCCAGTTGCGGCTGGCGATCGCCTCTTCCCTGCTCAAAGACGACGACCCCAGGTTGTGTGGCTGTTGTCCTGGCGAGGGAGTGAGTGCGTGGAGTGCTGCTTGAAGACTGGACGTGGACCAAGGCACGACGGTGGGCAGTACGGCATCGGTCGCCTCTCTCGACAAGCCGCCCGTCGACGTCGGCGGCCCCGTCGTCATCGCCCCTTCCGACGTTGCCAATTTGGGCGATTTGGACGACGACACTGACGACCTGACGACAACCGCGCGCGCTGCTGCTGACGACGACGACGACGAAGAAGAAGTGACGAAACCCGGTGCCGACTCCCCCACCAAAGGTAGCCGAGAAGCTGCTCGCAATGTCGTTTGCGGTGCGAACGTCGGCATTGTGGTTTGCAGCGTCACGCGAATTGGACGAGGTCGTCGACGACATCGAACGGTGGCGCACCAACGGCTTTGGCAGTCCTGGCGTCGAGGCGGAGTCGAAGCCAGCGCCGCAGCCGGCGCCCCTTGTCGACGCACCGGAATCTCATGAGAGTGTCGCTTCTGACAGAATACGACGAGTCGCAGCTGAAGACCACCAGCTGTTCCCTCCCGCAGCTAGGTCGGCGTCTAGCCGCCAAATTGGGAGTGGCCGCACTCTAAGCGGGTTTAGTTCTGAGTTGGTGCCGACGGCAGCTGAAGTTGGAGCATCGGATTCGCTGGCGGAGCCGAAACGGGATCCGCCTTCCCCTGCGGTGCCTTTGCTGCACGAGACGGTGGCCAAGCAGTCGTCCGAGGCGTTCGCCGACGAATCGACGCTGCTCCAGTGGGCGCAGCAGGCGACCCGCGACTTTCGGGGTGCGCTGCTCTGCTCTGCCATATTCGTCCCTGGGTGCTTGTACTAGAGAGGCGTCGCACGCAGGCGTGCGCGTCACGAACCTGACGTCGTGCTGGCGCAACGGGCTGGCGTTCTGCGCCCTCATCCACCGCTACCGCCCAGATCTCATCGGCGACTTTTCCGCTCTGCGCGCCTCGAACGTGGTCGAGAACTGCCGACGCGCCTTCAGCGCCGCCGAGAAGCTGGGCGTGGCGCGCACCCTGCAGCCGCACGAGATGCAGTTCGTCAAGACGCCCGATAAAGCCGCCATTCTCGCCTACTTGGGCGCTCTGCACCGCGCGTTGGTCGGTGGGACCGCACCAGTCGGCAAGAGCAACAACAACAACAGCGTCGTCCAGAATGGAAAGGCGCCGCCCGCCTTGACATTCGATGACGAGGAGGAAGCGAGACACTCCATCCTCAGTCGGTGAGATTGCTGTGTTTCAGTGATATCTTGGTGCGCTTTAGGCCTGTCGGACATGGAGCGCGCAGTGGTGGACCAATTCAACCAGATTCGTAAGGAGCGCGAATTGGCAGATGCGGTCGACATGACTGAGGTGCGCACACGCACGTAGTAAAGTGCCTCTGTTCACTGTTTGATTTGACGACGCCTCTCTCTTGCTTTGTCCATCTCGTCACCCTTTAGATTCCACTAGAAACGGCCATGGAGTACCACTCCGCCGTCGTCAAAGTGCCAGGCGCCGACGTGCCAAAGAAGTCACCGCTCATGACTCGCCAAGAGCTGCTGAACCCCTTCGACGACGACGACTTTGACGAGAAGCAGCAAGTCGGCACTCCGACTACGTCTGCGAACGCGCCGGAGGAAAAGTCCACCGATGTGACGGGCGTGACGCGAGCGGAAGAGGCGGCTGCTGTCGCCAACGACAGTCAGTCGTCTTCCGCGACCGTTTCGCCCACGAAGGAGACGCCAGAGCAGTCGGAGGAGGTGCGAGCGACGGTCGCCTATCGATGACTGTAATCCCTTCTCGGATTGATTGACGAATGGGCGGTTGTTTTTAGCGCCGCCGTCGTCGACAGTTGGAGCGCGCGCGACGCCTCATCGCGGCGACCGACAACAACGCGGGCGGAGCCGTGTCCATCTCGGAGCTTTACGGCAGGACGCCCTCCCCCGCCGGAGCTATCGTCGGTAGGTGCCCCCCCCCCCGCACCGCTTCAGTCGTCGCTTTCTCACACTCACTCACTCCCTTGGTTGCGCGTGCGTGTCTCGCTTTCATCTCACGCCGCGCCGCTCACTGACAACAACAGCACTAATAGCGGCTGATGGCGGCACAGGACGCCGAGCGGTGGACGTGACGAGCACCGCCGGCATTGTGGTCGTCAACTCGGGCTCGCGCCGGCGCTCGCCCTCGCCCACCAAGCAACGTCCACCCTTCTCGCAGCCATGGCACAGCGCCCACAGCACGCCTTCGACCCTACGCAAGCACGGTGCGTCACACCACGCTTCCGCGCACCGCTCTCTCACTCGTGCTGTCTGTGTACTGGAGTTCTTTGTCATGTCATGTCCTCGTCCTCTGCAGTGCCAGCGCCCTCGTCGACTCCGCGGCATTTGGGTGCGGTCAACGCGTCGCTCAGCAGCGATCAGTTGGCCACAGGTACAGACAGCACAGTTTCTCCAACACTGGTGCTGGCAGGCACAGCATGCGTGTCTGACTGTGTAGCTGATCGTCACTTTGGTTGTTGCACCCTATTCTTGTTGTGAAAACAATACCTTTTTAGTGGCACCGTCGAAATCGGTCCTACCCTCGGCGGGAGCGAATGGGCCGACGGAGTCGCCGCTGGACCGCTTCAAGCGGTTCGGCAGCATGCGCAGCAAGGATTTGGTCGAGAACATCAGCGCCCTCCAAGCGCGTCTCTCGCACACCGTCCGCTCCGCGTCCATCGTTCGTTGGATTCTTTCGCGGTATTTCGGTGCGCCTTTTCCCAATTGGGTGGCGACGGGCTCTCTAGCCGAGCGACGTGCTGGAGCTGCTGCCGAGCGCCGCGTCATCGCTGTCGTCGCCGTCTCCGTCGGCGCCCGCGGGTGGTCGTGAGCCGTGCAAGCTGGGCGGCGAGGAGCGCTCCCGCGAGCAGCTGCAAGCGGAGATGGACGAACTGGCCGCGCGACTCGCCGAGGCCGACAGTCGGAGCGCCGCCGTGGACGCGGAGCTGCGCAAGTGCGCCGAGGGCGCAGAGGCGGCGACGGCGGGCGAAGAGGCGATGGCTTCGGAGCAGCGACTGATGAACGAGAAGCTGTCGCTGCTGAACTGGCGCAACCTGCTGGTGCTGCGCGACCGCTACCTCTCCATGCTGCTACAGGCCAAGGACGAGGCCGACGAACTCGAGGGCGTCCAGGCCAGTCTCGCCAACCATCTCAAGATCGACGGTCAGTAAACGACGCACTGCCAAGCAATATCTGCGTGTTAGTCGGAAACAAACGGGGGCATACCTGGCATGGGGGATGCCCCCGGGGAATTTGTGGAACTTTCTCCTTCGTACTGAAATGTAAAAATGTAACAAAGGCATCCCCATCCGCTCTGCAGTGCAGCGCGCATTGCCAATACTAATTGAAAAAAAAACGAAAAGCAATTCTTAGATTGGGAAAAGACGGAGGCGGACAAGCGGCGCATTGACGCGCTCATGAAGCGACTCATTGAACTGGTGAATCAGAAAGACCAAAGAGCGCAGCAGCTGATGGAAATCGAAGCGGAGTAACCTAATCGATTTTTTTGATACAGTAGATTTAAGAGATTTAAATATTTTGTGCTATTTAGAGCCGAGGAGGCGGCAGCTCAGGCTGACGTCAACTACCGTCTAGTCAGCGTGCCCGATGAGAAGTGCCGCATCATGTAAATCGATCCGAAACCCTTCCTATACATATGTTTGTAGTGTGGTGGTGTGTGAGTTGTCTGTTACGTTACGTTTGGTCGTCATCGTCAGTAAGGGTCCCATCGTCTGTCGTGCGTGGCTTCTGCTGCCGTCTCCGCCTCTTTCACTGTCTGGTGATCTTCGCCCTATTCTGTTACTACTGTACTTTTGGGTGTGTCCCACCGAGCCAAGACTCTGCCGGTAGCGGTGTCGTCCAGTCACTCTGTGCATTCGTCGTCGTCGCGGCTCGTTGCGCGAGAAGAGACGGACACGGAGAGAGATTCGGGCGAGGTGCAACAACGATGGCGGTGTGGAGATGAAGCAGCGATCACAATGGGCGGACGACGATGACGGGCTGACGAGAGCTGGCTGGCGGGGCGGGCGGCGATGGCATGGGCGCCGGTGAACCAACGACAAACGAAGACGAGACGCCCCTATCTGCGCACGGCGATGACGGAGCTAAGAAGCGACGGCGAGCCTTTGCACTGCGCACGGACGGACTGGACGAAAGGCAAAACGAACTCGTCGGCAGCGGCGGGGCTCTGAACGGGACTGAGGACGGTCTTGACGGACGGCGCGTGGTGGGAGCCCAGCACGGCGGCCGGCTCCTCCTCCTGAGACCGACGACCGCTCGAGCCGACGGAGGCCGCCGCCGAGCGCGGCGGCAAGGGCGGCGCGTCGTGCGCCCTCAACCCCACCAAATTCTGTACGAGTGTTGGAAAGTGGGCGTACCAACCTGTCGACGGAAGGGGGTCCGCCGAAGAAGCCGCCGACGCCGCTGCCGGCGGTGCTGAGGCCCGACTCGGCGGGCGTCGTCATGGAGATGGAAGAGGAGGCGAGGCTGTCGGCGCGGGAGACCTGCGCCTGCGACGACTGTCCGCCGCCGGCGGAGACGGCAGCGGGCGGCGACCTGCCGAGCGGCAGCGTCGAGGGCCGCCTCGGCAGCTGGCAGGGCTCGTAGCCGCGATTCTCGATGGCCGCCGGCTCGTAGCCCTCGTTGACGACCGCGCGAAAGGCGGCCGCCGTCGACGCGTCCGTCAGGGACAAAAGGGGCAATGGGGCGGCTGGCGGCGGCACGACGTTGAGACCGACGACCGAGGAGACGGAAGAGGGAGGAGGCAGCTGCCTGCGCGGGTGGAGAGGCGGCGGCGGCGGCGGCGGCGGCTGCGTCTCGTCCGTGGCGCTCGCGACCGAAGGTCGGGGCGACACGCGCTGGCTGGGCAGTGTTCCCGCCGAGGGCTGCGGCGGTTGGCGCCTCGACGACAGCTGCTGTTGGTGGCTGCGCCCTAAAAGAAGGACTGTGTAACACCGCTGGTTCACCACCGACTGTAATTTCACGGACGCGTCTTCGGCACGCTCGACTGCTCGTCGTGGCCTGAGGAAATGGGGACCGGCCTGGCAGGCCGATGCGCAGGATTCGAGGGCCTGCTCGAGGAGTGCGCGCCTGCCGGCCTGCGCAGGCCGCCAGCCGTGCCCAGCGACCTCTCCAGGTCCTCCAGCACGTTCTTCTCGGCGCCGGGCGTTCGGACGAATGTTCTAGACGAGGGTTCAGAGGCAGCTTACACATCCGTTGTGCACAGACGCAGCCAGCGCTGACTGAGTGTTTTGGCCGACGGTCGGCTTGCCGCTGACCGGCATCACCCGGTCCCCTCGAGAGGGCGTCGCGCCGGCCGCCGCCGCTGTGGACGAGCTCAGTCGGCCGCCAGAGGGCGCGCAGAAGGAGACGGGCGGCCCGCCGCTCTGCGACTTTTTCAGACCACCCACACTGCCCACGACGCCGCCGCTAGTGCGCGCCGACACGCTCCGTTGGAACGTCTCCATCTGTAAACGAAATGGTCGTCGTCGTCGAGCATTCGAATTTCCAGCGAACTGCCAACTGACGCGCTGCGTGTCGAGCTGCTGCGCTGCTGCCTGCGCCTGCTGTAGGTGGGCCGCCGCTTGGAGTGGGCAGACTTCGGGGTCGTCTTGCCGGACGTCGTGGGGCGCGACCGGAGTCGACAGGAGCGTCATGGCGCGACTGAGGAATTGGTGCAGTCTCGGTGTGGAGCGGTCAGCGGCGCCCAGTCCGGGCGTGGAGCCCTTGCGCTGATGCTGCTGCTGTCTGACGCTGTCTGCGATCGTGGAGGCGGAGGAGGAGGGCAGCAGCGGAGCGGTCGACGTCGTCATCGGATCGCGCCTTCCCCGAGAGCCTGAAAACCATCGGCCGCGGTGCAATGTCCCTCCTCCCCCTGCCGCGCGTCGTGCACACAGAGGCCGGGGGGAAAAGCGGAGACATCTATGGCGGAGACATTTACCCCTGGCCAGGTCGAGGGTGCCGCTCCGATTTCGGGTCGCCTTCTCGACCGACTTCCTTGCGGCCAGCTTCTTCTTGTGCAACTCCTTGGGCGGCGTCGCGTGCGTGTGCGCGACGGGATGGACTCTCGAGCCTTTGGGGGGTGCGGGCGCCGCGCACGCGAGCGTCGAGTGCAGGTCTGGGGTGCTGTTCCACTTCTCCCTGGGTTTAAAGACCATCGGCACCAGGGTCGGCTCCTCGTTCTCGTCGTCGGTGCCCACTTCGAAGCTGGGCGCGGCGGCGGTCGTCGTCGACCGGCCGTCTGAAGACCCCAAGACGACAACCACATCACGTCACGTGACGACACGACACGACGACGCGCACGCACGCACGCACTGACAACACGGTACCGACAACGCGTGCCCAACAAGACATGCGGCAGCTCACCTTTGCTCTTGAGGGTTCGCGGAGAGGTGGCGATCGTAATCGCGGCAGCGCTGTTGGGCGAGGACGGCTGACCAGGAGGACTCTCAGAGGAGGGCCTCCGGCCGCCCACGTGCAGCGTGTGCACAGTGCCTGAAGGCATTCAAGCGATAAGACCCGCAATCGATCTCATCATCAAGTTGTCACTGAAGGTTCCTACGAGTGGGCTCTCCGATGCGGATGCGGTGCGGGTCGCGGCTGGGCGTGCGCCATCCCTGGAGCACCTTCTTCAGCCGGTTCTTGTTCATGGTGCGCTCGCGTCGCTCTACGGTCGGGAAGTCGGTGGCCGGCTGTTGCTGTAGCTGCTGCTGCGGCTGCTGCTCGTTGTTGAGCCGGTAGTTGGTGTAGGTGTCGATCTGGCGCTGGAGCAGCTCCTCGCGCCGCTTCACCGCCTGCTCGCGCTCCTCCACGACGCGCTCGCGCAGCGCCAACTCCATCTGCTTCTGGCGCACCTCGTCCTCGCGCACGCCCACCTCCTGAGTCAGCAGGGACACGCGCACCGTCGACCGATCAAAGCCATGCAGTGCACTCGATGCAGCGGCACCCACCGACTCGCGCGACTTGAGCTCCTCGAAGAGAAGCTGTATCTCGGGCTCGATCTCGCGCTTCCAGTCGTCCTGGAGCGAGCGGAAGTCGCGGTCGTCCATCTCGAGGAAGACGGCGCCCGCGCGGATCGTCTCCAGCTGGCCCAGCAGCTCGGCGAAGCTGGGCCGGTCGTCGGGGTTCTCCTCCCAGCACGACTCCATGATCCTCCTCAGCTCCTGGGGACAGCTCTTGGGAATGGGCAACGTCAGCTGCTGCACGGCCACTCCGTAGGCGACCCTCAGAGGGTCGATGCCCCTGTAGGGCGTCTCGCCTGTCAGCATCTCCCAGAGCACGACCCCGTAGCTCCAGACGTCGCTGCGCTTGTGCTTGGCACTGCCCCGCGACGCCTTGATCACCTCGGGCGCCATCCACGAGTACGTGCCGCAAGCGGCCATCGAGTTCGTGCCGCGACCTGACACCGCTGGGCGCGCGTGTAACCAACACCAGCAGTCAACAGCGTCCCCGCCCCAACCCGCCTCCAGAATTTGCCAGTTTAAAATGGTAAAAGTGTGTCGTTTTTAATTGTGTTTGTTGATCATAATGCAACTAAATAACGCTACGTATTTACTCATTTTTGCCCAAAGGGTGCCCATTTGGACGCTATTTTGGCGCACACATTTTTCTCTCGGATGGAACCCCTCCACAATTCCACCCTCTACGGTAATCGAAGAAAACTTTTAAAAATAACGTCGATGCACAAGCCCTAGCACTGACCGTAGGCCTCCCTGGCGAGGCCCAGGTCTGAGATCTTGAGCGTGAGTCTGTCTAGGGACTGTCCGGCGCAGACGTCGCAGCGGCCCGTCTCGTCCAGGGCCTTGGGGGCGCAGCCGAAGCCGCTGCTGCACTTGTCCTGCTTGACGAGCACGTTGGCGCTCTTGAGGTCGCAGTGGACGATGCCCTCCTCGTGCAGGTAGTTCATGCCCCTCGCGATCTGCAGCGCCCAGTCGACCAGCACCTCGGGCGGCACCGCGTTGCCGCTGGTCAGCAGGCCGCTCAGCGCCCCGCCCGCGCAGTACTCGAGCACGAGGCCCACGTTCGGCTGGTCCAGACACACGCCCTCCAGGCGCACGATGTGCGCGTGGTGCGCCTTCGCGAACGTCTCCGCCTCGCGCAGCACCTCAACGCGTACAGCCCCCCACGTGGATCGGCCAGAGAGAGAGCACGCAACAACATATCGGGGGGGGGGGGGAGGAGAGGGGCGATATTCCGACGGACCTTACCCTGAAAGACTTATGATGGGGCCGACCCCCTCCCACCCACACACACGACTTTTTTCAGTGATGTCTTTAAAACGTTTTAGCTTAAACGTACCTAGAAGCGTGTTCACATTTTGGGCCTATTTGTCATTTCTAGCCAAAAGTATCATCTTACATAAATGTTAGAAAACCCCGATTCACCCCCCCCCCCGCCCGAGCACCGTAGGGTGGGCACCGAAGTATGAGCACCTACCTCCGACTCAATGGCATCTGGTTCTTCGTCGGCGGCCGGCGTATGCGCCTTGACGGCCACCACTTTTTCGGTGCGACGCCACACCGCTCGCCACACCTTGGCGAAGCCACCAGCCCCTATCTGAACCGTTCTCTTTCATTGTGATTGCGTCATTCCAACTATACGGCCGCTGCGGTGATTACCTGACTCTCAAATTGCAGTTCCGAGTAAGGTATTCGGAGGATGTCTTTCTTGACTTCCACGTACACCGCTGGGAAGACGCCGACTTTCTCTTCGCCTCCGATCTTCGTCCGGCCCGTCCACCAGCCCTGGCCGCCGCTGATCTTGGCGTCCGTGCTCAGAACCTGCACTCAGTCACCACACTTCGAGGACTCTCCTAACTGGCTCGGCCTGCCAGCATAGGTGTAGATTGGTCCAAAAGCCAGGGGGGGGGGGGGGTGTCTGGGGGTTTCGAGGGGGGGGGGGTCTGAGCCATCCCGGAAAAATGACCGGGATCGAGAATTTTGGAGGAGGGGTGGTTTAAGTGGAGGATTTTGCACCATAATAACGTGTAAAATGGGTACGTTTTGGTCTAAAATGGGTCAAAATAAGGTCTAAATACCACTTTTCAGGCGTTTTTGGGTCATACTACACTGAAAAAGAAACAAAAACACGCATCTTTACCCATTTTTTTAATATTGAGGGAGGGTTTCCCGCAAGTTCTCCAGGATGGCGACGGCCAGGGGGGGGGGGGGGGGGGGGCCCGCAAAAAAGCGGGACGGCCATAGCCAGGGGGGAGGTGAACCCCCCCTAGACCACCCCTGAGCCCACCTATGCCTGCCAGCGCGCGCTAACCTCGATAATGGAGCCGCGATTCAACGTCAGTTCGTCCTTCTCAGCGGCGCGATACTCGACGAGGCTGACGGCGAGCGTGTCGGCGCTCTCGCCGAACAGGGCGGCGGAGCGCGGCGTCGCCGCCGCGGCCGACTCCGAGTCCGTGTGCTCCGTGTCGTCGGCGCTGCTCGCCTCCGACTGCTCCGACAGCGTCCTGTGTCCCCAACCGCAGCGTCCACACTGCTGTCGCTGTCGTCGACGCATTTTTGGGAAGCGCACCTGTGATGGCAACGCGTCATGGCCGAGCCGACGGTGCGCTTGCCGGGCGTGACGCCCACGAAGCCGTTGTGCTGATTGGAGGAGACGCCGCCGCCAGAGACGGGCGCCGGCACGTTGTAGTAGCTGTGGTAGGCCAGGGCCGGCCCCGAAGGAGGGGGCACGGTCGAGTCGAGAAACAGGTCCGGCCGGCGCGGACGCCGGCCCGGCGACGGCGACGAGCCCGAGTGGTTCGACGACTGCAGATGTCGACCGCCCTCGTCCAGCATCGCGCTCAAGCGGCCGTCTAGACAAACGGTGCAGAATTCTCGCCCAAAAGGAACAAGGCGCACGGAAGGACGCACACGGCACGGATGGGTCGAAATGAGCGACGCCGACGACGACGGGGAACGGCCTATCGGAGGCGTACGACAAACAAACAGTGCGGGAGGCAGTGGCGGCCACGCCTGTCAATAGGCACAGATGGCGAAGTCACGCCGAGAGAGGAGACCGCCCCGCCGGTCGATGACGTCCCTCCCGTCCCGCAACGCAACGTCCGCTGCAATCGCTGCTGCAACGCCACCACTACGAGACACTTTCTCATGAGCATCAATTCATTAGCACACTCAGTTGGACACTGCGTTCTCTTCTTCAATTAAAGACAGAGCACCAGGACGGAATATTAACATAAAGAAGACAGCCAACAAAAAAGCGTTAACAAACAATAGCAAATTTACAGTCGAGTACGGTAAAAATTGCAATAAAAATATATTGATTACATCTCTGTGGCGTTGGCTCTTTTGAGCACCAGTGTTTGTACAAAATCTATGGTACTATGCTGTTTGAAGTAGATTGCAATCTCGCATGCAATCGTAGTCGGAAGCGTTTGCATTAGCTATTTGCTAGCTGAATCGTGCCACAAAGATATGTTGGTGTCACTGCGTACGGTGTTGAATCGAGGGGCGTAGGGTGGGGAGCTAATGAACTTAGCGAGCAAACCTTGACCTTTTCGGATAACTGCAATGAAAAGAATTTGACCTTCTCCCCCCCTCTGTCAGAAAATCCTGGATCCGCTAGTAAAGCCAGATCTATCCGCTCCAGACTAATTACGCGTTAGCGTCGTGCTGTATCATACCGTTAACACCATAATTAGCCACACCCTTATAATTAACCACCCCCTATAATTACAGCTCCTCCCTAGACGCCTTTGAGTTCACTAGCCTCTCAAAACACCGGACACCTGCGGCAAAGTACTCAGAAGTGGTTCAATCTCAATACTATCATGTGTCAGAAGTGACTTTGTGTGCTAGATATAGATAAAAGGAAAATTTGCAGGTGGCTGCAAAAAAAGAGAATATGTGAGGACGCTCTTTAGGTCAGTTTGAAAAAACGTGGTATTAAAAGTAGCCACTTATAGATGATAACTTCAGTTTGGACAAACCGTGTATAATCGAACCAAACGCAGCAACACGTCACATATTGGCGTTTGTTTGCTCGCTTCACCCGCTCGCTTGGATCACTGGAAAGGCAGTCCAGGCTGCACCGAGGCCTTTTATTCCTTGGACTAGAGACGAGAGTGGGCCTTGTCCTTGCCGCCCACAGATGGCAGTCCCGTCCATAGCTACAGGCTAACAGAAGCGGAACAAAGATGAACGAGAATGAAGTTGAATGTACGGCATGTACTGGTACTTAAGATTGTGAAATGATGCTACATATCACTTACTGTAAGAGCAAGCCACATATTAAATTTTGGAACGGACAGGGCAGTGAAGTTATCTACCTATGCAGTATCTTTGGCTGTGTGCCCTATCCATCCATGCAATGCCTATGAATGGCAGCACATGTCAGAGAGATGAACGAGTTGTGAGGTTGGATTGATGGTGGTGGTGTTGTGGTTGTGTGCGTGCGATGGCTCACACAACAAACGCCGAATATGTGAGTGTTGCTGCGTTTGGTTGATTATAACGGTTTGTCAAACTGAAGTTGATCATCTGATGAAGTGGCTATTTTTAATACCACGTTTTTTCAAACTGGACCTAAAGGAGCGTCGTCACATATTCTCTTTTTTTGCAGCCACCTGCAAAATTTTCCTTAATACAGTGTTTTTTCGTAAAAGAAAGATTAATCGAAAACTCACGCATGCACACACATACAAATCCACAGCAGCAGACCAGCACGGACGCATGCTAGTGTTGCACCATAAAGCTTATGAAAAACGTGTACCACTGTACACATTGTGCGTGCGTGCGTGCGTGCGTGCGTGCGTGCGTGCGTGCGTCGTGCGTGCGTGCGCGCGTGGTGCGTGCGTGTTAGTGCGTGCGTGGTGCGTGCGTGCGTGCGTGCGTGCGTGCGTGCGTGCGTGCGTGCGTGCGTGGGGTGTGCAGCTGTGTATTTTCGTGCATCAAGGGCTGTAACGAGCATCCGTCATAAATATCAAAAATTTGCCAACATTTTGGTAGAAGAACCTAGAAAAGAGACAGAGAATGTGGGATGGACTGGAGACACTGCAGCAAAGAACCGTTGATGGGTTTCCCAAGATGACACCTGCAAAAGCGTCACAGGCGTCACTGGGAGTCGAACCAGCGACCTCGCGATCAGTAGTCTGATGACTTTACAAAACGCGCCAAAAATATTGCAACGTAAACTGTAACCTCACGATGTATTGCACCTAGACTGAATTCTTCAGAGGGTTTTTATGTGGGTCATAGATGCGTGCGAAGTTTTGTTTCGATTGATTGAGCGACAGGCCAAAAGGTTGGAAGGACCCAATTTTTTGTTACATCCACACAATTTTCTCGTTAATGCGCAAGAGTATGGAAACGTGTTGCGACTCAATCGAATCACCCTTTGAATGCGGTTCTTTTGAGCTATCACGTGGCAGAATTCGTCCAGGAAAGCAAAAGTAATGCACGCTCAAAGTTTCGAATGTCGCCCAAAATGGGGGTGTGCCAAGAGAGTCTAGCTGCGAAACATGGAAGTCGGAGAGATCTCATTTGTCAAAAGTGACCTATTCCAGGTCTAGACGAGGAACTGTCATCATTACAGCACAGCTCTGTGACAAACGGTTGAAGCGCCTATAGCTGACAAACTTTTGGGACAAAACACCCAAAAAAAGGCCTTTCAAAGGGGGCCGACCGAGACATGGGCATCGGAGCGCTGCCATTTGTCGAAAGTAACCTATTCCAGGTCCGGACGATTAACTTTCGTCATTGCAGCACAGCTCTGCCACAAACGGTTGAAGCGCCTATAGCTGACAAAGTTTTTTTGGTCGAAATTTGCGAAATTTTGGTTGCCTATATCTCATTATGTGGTGAGAATTTCAAATGTCATGCAAGCGTCTTAGACTTTCTTTGTAATGGTGTTTACGTAAATAAAATAACTTTTGGGGTTTTACTGGTTTTTTTTTCTATTTTTACTTTTTACGATTTTTGCCAAAAAAAAACGACTATGTTCCAAAAAATTACTAAATCGGCCTTAACTCTAGATCCGTAGCACCTAGATAAATTTTTCTTGCGGTCACAAAGTTCATCATATACCGCGTGCTCACGCCAAGTTTTGTCCCAATCGACTGAGGCGCCAGAGCGGCGCAAAAAGTGTTGAGAACAGGAAAAAAAAAAACACCACTTTTTCGGAACATTTTCGGAAGTTTCGTGTTAATGCGCTCGAGTACCGAAACGCGGGACGGCTTATTCGATTCCGGTCTAGAAGGCGGTTCTTTTGAGCTATATTCGCCACAATCCGTTCAGGCAATCAAGAGTTATGAGCGACTGAAAATTCAAAAAACCGCATTGCAGAAGTCGTCACATATTAGGGTTGTACGCTGCCGCGTACACCCTGATTAGACAGATTCAGATGGGAATGCAAATAGTGGTAGTTGACAACGACACGATTTCAAAAAGCACCGACGAGTCACATTTTTACTTAATTAAAGAAATGTTTCTTCCTCTCTGGAGACTGTGTCTTCGTCGTCTTCGATGTACCTAATTCGAAAACGCTTTGTCGATTCCTCGGAGTGTATAGCGCCCAGGTATCGGTCGAGTTGGTCGGCGCCGACGGCGGCCGTGACGGACGTGGCGGCGGCGCTGGCGACCTTGCGCTCGGTCGCCGTGGCCGCCAGCTCGCCGTCTTCGTCTCCCTGCGTCCCCTCTGCTGCCGTGCCCTCCTCAGTCGAAGTGCGGAACAGACGTCGCACGGCGCGCCGAAAGTCCTCGTCGAAGACAACCGCCGGAAAGAAGTAGTAGCCCATGCGGATCGCCTCCAGCCCATTGGTCAGGTAACGCAGGTACTTTCCCGACCAGTAGGAGCCGTCAAAGTCGGCCTCTTGCTCGGCGTAAGGCTTGCAGATGTCGAGCGATGTCCACGCTGAAGTGCAGTGCTCGAGACGAGTGCAGCGCGGAGTGTGAGCTCACCCGGTGAGATCACCGTGGCGACGAGATTCGTGCCGTCGACGAGCATCATGATGGAGCACTGCGTGCAGATCATCGTCGCGAGTCTGCGACGGCGCCGAGCGGCCTTGCTCTCGCCTTGGCCGCGGCGGTACTGGCAGAAGAGGCGGAGCATCAAGGTCGCCGTCAGCAGGTACGTGAGCGCCTTGGCGCCGTAGTCGACGACGGACACGACGTTGCCCAGTTGCTGTTGGAACGCGGACGCGTAGAAGGCGTTCGGCTCCCAGCGCCACTTGCCGCCGCAGCCCTGCGGAGCAACAAACATGAGGAGGGAAGGGGGGGGGGGAGTATGCGCGTGCTCTCACTGACGGAGTCGCGGACGTAGGTGTAGGCGATGCAGTCGGTCGCGACGGTGGGCGCCATCCAGGTGGCGAAGACGAGTCCCAGCAGTAGCCAGACGCGAACGCGCTTGCGGAGCGCGTCGGCCCAGCGCCGGCGGAACTGCTGGATGCTCTCCCAGAGCACGCAGAACAGCGCCATCCAGGTGCCCACGTGCAGCATGACGTTCGTGGGCGCGATGCTCGCGCACGTCGCCATGATCACGGGCAGCAGACTCGCCGACCAGTAGCCGTTGACGTAGGCGAACGACCAGGCGTTCCAGTGCAGCGTCAGCACGCCCGCCACCGCGTCGCTCGCGAAGTCGCAGAACAACAGACGCGCCCCAAGACCTGAATGCTCGCATGTGCCACTTTCCAAATCCAACAAATGAAGAAGACCTTTGCTTTAATCTCTGAACTTCGTCAAAGCAAACTACACTCACTGATACCTACCTATCTTTACCTACGGAACGGTATATCCATATTATCCAATTTGATAGTGAAAAAAGGAAAAATCCGTGCATTGTGGTAGTCTCTTAATCTCCTACCTACTCATAAAATTATTTTGCTGGTGTCTGGCGACAGGCTGTCCACTGACTGGTGATTGTAAAAGTATTCATGTATGTACTCTGTGCCCTCTTCTTGTAGTAGACGGCGGCTGAGAGCGAGGATCCGAGAAGGCCGACTGCGCAGAGGAGGAAGGGCAGGACGCTGTAGCCGACGACGTGCGGACTGAAGACGGCGACGATGTGCTCGCACGCGGAGCGCTCGTCCAGCTGGCGGCCGTTGAAGTGGTAGTAGCGCTGCCACATCGCCCACAGGCGCGCTGCCGACGCGTTGGCGCCCACGGTCGCCGACTCGCGCAGCTCCAGGTAGCAGGCCAGCCGACGCGTCCGGAAGGCGCGCGCAGCCGCGGCCCAGTCGGCCCCGCCACCGGAAGAATTCATCATCGTCGCCTTCGGTTTCGACCGCCCTCTTTCCTCCCGCGCTTCGCTTCCCCTGGAGAAGAACCAGTAGTGTATTGGCGCGCCCAAGCAACTTGGGTGTCGGTGGCGCGAGAAAGTGGTACGACGACGGCTTTTAGCGGTGCTGGGTGTACATATGAATATGACTGGCTGGTGGCGAGCGGCCGTCGGCCAGTCACGCCGCTCTAATGATCGGTCCGCGAGGACGACGACGACGGTGAGGCGTCTACGGCTCAATTCCAATTTCGGAAGAAGTGCTAATCGACTGCCCTCACCCACCCCCCGCTGGCTGCGAACGAATCAGCTGGCGTGGTGACTCCGCACTTCCAACGCCTTGATCCAAACCGACCAGGCATCTGCGGCCACGCGCGAACTCTGTCATCACAACAGAACATCCCAAGAACACCTTTAACGAACGTACAGAAGTTGTTTGTCTAATCGTTGAAGAGTTGTGGAAAAAAGGCGATTGCAGTGCTGAGATTCGAACCCAGGTCTCAGGGTTTCCGGGCCTGGATGCTAACCACTACACCACACTCGCACGCCTCCTATTCCACAAATCACGCATGATAAGCCAGGAGAAACGGCCTTTTTTTGTCCTTAATGGTTACCTTTTTTGTCCGTCGTTTTGTTGGGTGCAGTTTCTAGGTATATACAAACGACAACGCACCTTCAAAAAAACTTGTGGTTGCAAGTCAACAAGGGCGCAAAAATCGCAGTAAACAGTGCACGTGTCCGGGGTTTATGGTCGAAACAGCGTCATCGTGCGGCCAGTTTCTGCTGGATGACGTCATTGAGAGGCTGCACCTCAGTGCCTACGACCGAAAAAATTGGTGTGACTTAAAGTATGTATGTCAAATAATGTAAATACCTAGCCGTTCTCATGGTAATATAATATCACAGCTACCGTACCGCGACTACTAGCGAGCGACTACAACTACAACTACAACAACCAAAATACACCAACTACAACGACTACAGCAGCGACTAGAAGTACTACAGCAGCGACTACAGCAGTAGAATGACCCGCACCCCTTTCAAACAGCGATTTCATAAGGCCTTCTTTCTTCCCTAAATTCTCGTAAATGATGATTGATCATTTCTTTGGTACCTTCACGTTGATGTATCATTGGTGTATGTATTCGCGATGGCCTATTGTTGCACTATCCTTTTAAGCTAAGAAGCAGCTCGTCTGCCAACTAACACTCGAGTCCGCTTTCTCTGAGTTCTTCTGCCCTTTCTACCGTGCTCAGTGTTTCGCGTTCACCAATATACTGAGCTGTTGCACCACCTCCCAGTCAGCCGCATAAATTGTAGCAGCGCCAGAGCAACTTTCTATTCCAGTGGAGTGGATTCGTGGGAAACCTAAACTCAGTGTACAGAGTGTACTCAGTGTACGCAGTGTACGGAGCCTAAGCCTAAGCCTAGCCTAGGCCTAAGCCGAAGCCGAAGCCTAAGCTTAGGCCTAAGCAAAAGCCTAAGGCTAAGCCTAAGCCTAAGCAAAGCCTAAAACAAAGAAAATGGCTTGTACACTGAAATGTTTTGACTAGGACTAAGACTATTTGTGTTGTTTTGGTTTTTTTTTTTTGGTTGGGGTTTTTTTTTTGGTTTTTTTGTGGGTTTTTGTTTTTTGTTTTGTGGTGTTGGTGGTGTTTGGTGGGTGTTTTTTTGGTTTTTTTTTTGTTTTTTTTTTTTTTTTTTTTTTTTTTTTTTTTTTTTTTTTTTTTTTTTTTTTTTTTCTCTTTTTCTTTTTTTTTTTGTTCTGAAAACTAAGAAAGGCCTCATCCTACGCCTAAGAAAGGCCTAAGCCTAAGCAATGCATAAGCCTAAGCCTCTGCGTGGCATGAGCCTAAGCCTAAGCGAGGCGCAAGCCTAAGGAAAATAGGTCCGTACACTGGTACACTTGTACACTGAGTTTAGGTATCCCGGATTCTCCTACAACCGGTATGTAACGTACATCATTGTGCAGATACTGTAAAAACAATATCCTTACGGAGAAAGCTATTAATAAACTCTAACGCACAATTACTGATTGAGCGCACTATGTAAATACCCACATGGAATCCATACCTCTGTACTGTAAATACTGTGAAACTTGTTAATAATTAAGTAACCACTCGTACGGCAACTCACAATTCAAGAGAATTGTGGGCCCGAGTGTAGTATGTACACACACATAGCGTATTTACTGTAGTAAATACAGTACCGGTATGAAGCTGATAATTTGAGAACATGTAATTTTTAAAGCGTAATGGGCTTACAGTAGGCAAAACGATACAAACCCTTGCTGATGCTTTCTGGTTCAGCTCCGCCAGGTGTGTAGTATATTTCGATCAATGCTCCAGTGATTTGTTTGCTTGCGCCACAGCGTGCATGGCTTCACCGTAATATAGCAGCGTAATAACGAATAAAGAAAGTCCGTAATAACGAATTCCTGGTAAAGTGTGCGTTCGTGACTTCTGTTGAAAACGACACGTGTGATTGCGATTGAGCTGAGACTGAAGAAGCCGGTCGTCGGTTGCCGCAATGCATTTCGAAGGTTGCAAGAGTGTGCGCAACACGCATGACGAGTTAACAAGAGGAGGGCGAAACAAGCGTGTTTTCACTCGACTATTGAGCAGTCTGCACGTCGGCGGATGCCGGTAGTTAGAATGCGATGCGATCTCCGCGCCATGTGTCTTACTCAAAACGAGTCGTCCTCTTTTGGCGCCTCCGTCGACAGCAAATCAATACTCGCAAGTGGCTGGCGGGCCAGGAAAGGAGAGGTCAAATTGTCGTCAGCGGATTTCACGATGCCCACCGCACCCAACCCGAACCATTTGTTCGTCATCGCATCCGCCTCCACAGCCGTTCACATCCGTCGGAACTCAATGCCTCTGCCGTCAGTGACCGCTGGCGCCAGCTAATTTTTTTTTGCGCATAAGGGAGTTGTTGCAATTTGCCGTAGAAAGAAAGCACCGCGGCACACATATAGGTATGCACACCGCTGGAGAAGCTCTGCCGACGACGACCTGTGGCCGACTTTTTCTTGAGGCGAAGCTATTTTGACAGGCTTGGTGATTTAGGCCGGCACTAACCGCTAATTCTTTCTGGCGCCTAACGCGCCAGTGGCAGCGCCGTCCGCGTCGGCAGTGGCAACTGTCGACGGTCGTTTCGACACCGCCGGTGTCGGCGTCCGCGCCGACGGTTTTTTGCCATCGCTCTCGAAGGCGTCCGTCGTTAAGCCGGATGAAGCGACCGACTCTTATGGACGCCGTTTAATCTTCACCGAGTCGTCCTTCGTCGTCGCCATCGTCAGTCGGTGGCCGCTGTCGACGCGCTGGGTGGCACGCCGCCTCGCTGTTGGTGTCGGCGCTGTAGGGCGCTAAAAATCGGAACCACTGATGACGTCAGCCGGCCATGTTCGCACTTTATGCCGCTTCAAGCGTTCCTACTGACCCCTTCGCCTGCGGCCGCAATCGAGACGCCTCCTCCGTCGGAACATCCTCGACTAAAAATTAGACGTCGCCCGTGACATTTCTCTGGCTGCTTGGGGAGACAACTCCTTGACGAAGATGACGAAGAACACGTGAGTCCATTAAAGAAACTGTAGAACCAGTTTTATAGTAGACCAGTTTCACTAGACTAAGGCATTGGTCTCATACAGGTCTGACGTGTGTTTGGCGAATTTGATGGAGCTGGGTCGTTTGATGACGACAACTGACCGGGAGGTGTTGGAGCGCTGGTCGGAGCGGGACGAATTCCAAGGCAATAAAAGGGTCGTCGTCGACGGCGTCGCCTGCGTGGCCGGACGCCGGCCGGTCAGCTTGCACATGTTCTTCTACGTCTTCGTGCCCGTGCTCCTGTGCCTCGGCGGACTAGTCGGCTCGGGCGTATCAGCGGCCGTCTACTACCGAAAGCGGCGGCAAAGTGCGCGCTCGCTGCCGACACTGCAGTCGCCGGGGGACCAGCTCTCGCCTCCTTGCAGGCTTTGCGGCGCGTCTGCTGCTGTACGACTTCGTGATCGACTGCGCGGTGGCGCTGATGACGCTCCACTGGAACTGCTGGACGTTCGCCTACTCGGTGAACGCCTGGCCCGGCTCCGTGGTGCCCGTGGTCGCGTCGGCCTGCGTCAGTCTGACGCTCGTCAACGGCACGCTGGGCGCGCGCAGCTGGCTCGCCTTTCTCTGCGTCCTCTGGGAGAGTCTGCAGCAGGCCGACCGCCGCGCCGCCGACTACCTCCGCAAGCGCCTACACATCTGGCCCGTCGCCGTCGGCCTCTGCGCCGCCTACGCCGTACCCCAGGTCTTGGTCCACTGCGTGCCCCTGAGAACCGTCATGGTACGCCTCCTCCGCGTCGCGTTGGAGACGCAAAGCATGGCAGCACGGGCTGGGGATCACTTCAGGCGTGCGGCTTCGTCAAGCATAAGATCGTCGGTCTTCACTTCCTTGTCGAATACCTCATGGCCGTCATGGACGTGGTCGACATCAGCGTCAAGGCGCTAACGTACGTCTTCAATCTGATACTGCTCGGCCGACTCATCTACAAGTACCGCCGTCTGGCGGCGGCCAATCGAATCGAGACGCGCGCCGGCAGACGGCGGCGCCGACTGGCGACGCTCCTCTGCACGCAGTGCTCCGTGCTCGCCATCATCGATTGCACAAACTGGCTCGTCCACAAGTTTGGACCGCAAAACGGCGGCCGAACGCCCAGCGCCTGCCTGCCTGCCGACCGCCAGCTGGCGCAGTTCGACGATTACTGGAGCGGCGTGGCCGCGCGCTACCTGACGAACGCGCTGGAGGCGGTGCGCACCGGCTACTACTTCTATCCCACGCTGCTCGTCGACGAGGACTTCCGCGCAGCCGTCGTCCGTCTCTTCTGCGGCGGAGCGGCCAGCGTCGACGACAGCGTCGTCGTCGCCGATAGGGGCGTGGGGGCGGTGATGACGGCAGCGGCGGCGGCCGCCGGCGCCGACTACTGGCGCCGGATGCGCCGCCGACGCCACTCGTCCGACGGCGACGCTGACTCGATCATCGAGCACCGAGAGGCTCTTGCGCTGCCAGCGCTCCACGACGACCACAACGACGCGGCCGCGAAGCAATCGGTGCTATAGTGCTCCCCCGCCTGTGCCGACGTCTTTCATGTCTACGCGATTCGATTCGAACAACAGGCTCGCTTCCAAATCTCCCGTCCGACCATGAGACGAAGCGCTGAGCGCTTTGCACATGGGCCGCCGCAGCCACACGTTTGCACTTTTGGTTTTTTCTTTTCAGACTCCTTTGCGCGGCGGTAGACTAAACAAACAGTGCTCAATTTACGCCTCCGGCCTGCCCGCGGGCCGTTGCCGTCTACAGCCGGGGGTGTCAAGTCTTCAATTGGTCGGACTAGGTTGCATTGCACCGGCTTGCACGCACGCACGGGCAATCGAAGCCCCTCCCCCAGTTTCGTTCATCCAGGCTCGAGTGTCGGACGCGCCTGGAACCTGTCACGTCAAATTGCAACAAAAGTTCGCAGAAATTTGAGGGGCCGCGACAGCTGACCCCAAAATTTACGCCGCCCGGACCAAAGGTGACGACGCCTCTGACGCCTTTTCGGCAATCGAAACTCACGTAATACGGGCAAAGAAAGAAAAAGCACAAGTACTGCACGTACGTACGCACCGCCTAAGGCTCGGGTGCGACAATAGAGATCTAAGCATCACGCGATTCTACCGAGTAAGTGAGCGCCTCACGAACTATTGAGCTGCTCTAGTTACCATCTCAAACGCAGCTACATAAATACACGCGCGCACCAACTCTGAATTTTAAACTCTGCAACTGGCACACAACCGCCGTAAGCGATAAATAAATAAATATGACTCTGTTGGTTAGAGTTGAGCGAGTGAGGTCAACAGCCGCCGACTACAGGCATATGCTCGACCGGTTCTAGGCGGTTTCGCGCAGAAGTGGGTCATCGAAGCACCTTCCCGTGAACCGTCTGAACGGAATCGACAGCTAGCAGAATTATTTTGACCAAAGCACATGGGGACCAACTGGAAAATGTCGGGCAGCTCGGGCGCTCGACAAATGAACGTGTGCTTGTAGCGGCGAGCCGTCTCGAATTCCACCTTTACGAAATTTCGATCGCCCACTTCCCCGCACTCCCATGCGTCCGACAATGCGCGCACGCACGCACCCATTCGACGTTGACGCCAGAGGCGGCGGCCTTCTCGCGGAGACGTCTGCCCAGGATCACGGGCAGAACCCGGTCGTCCTCGGCGTGCAGCATCAGCACCTGGGGGGCCCAAGTTTCCGTCAGAGTACATATGCCCCCCCCCTGCCAAATACCGGGCAGTTGACGTTGGCGATGCGCTCGTCGGAGGCCATGCAGAGGCCCGCCTGTCTGTAGGGCGTCACAAAGAGGCGCGTGAAGAGCGCGTCGGGAAACCAGCGGAAGAGCTAGAGAGCAAGAAAGGGTCGGCGTCGAGCAGGCTGCCACCGTCTAGACGACAACTCACAATGGTGGCAGGGTAATTAACGACGGCGTCGTGGAGGTTGTTGAAGGGCGACTCGAGCACCAGCCCCCACGCCCCCACCGCCTTGCCGTCCGCCGCGGGAGGCGCGTTCGCGAACAGGTCCGACATCGTCTTGACGGCGATGCTTAAAAAAGAGCAGACGGCGGCGTCGTCACAACCACAAAAATTAATAAAAAGAGCAAAAAGGCACTGACGCGGAGCCGAGAGAGTGTCCCCAGACGATGACGGGCGCTTTGGTCAATCTGCCCGCGTAGCGAATCACTCGTGTCGCGTCAGCGGCCATCGAGTACTCCGTAGGCTGGCGAGAAGACGAGTCGCCATAGCCTCAACGGAGCACATACCATAAATAATACTCCTGTAGTGCCCCTTCTACGGTGCTATCGCGACTAGGGAGATAAATACAGATGGGGGGGGGGAGAAAGTCGCGAGGGGGTCTACCGGGTAACAGTAGCGTGTAAACGGGTACCTTTTGGTGCAAAATGGGTCAAAACAAAAACTAAATCATAAATGGCGCTAGAAGACAAAAACGCAACGTTCCCCAACGTTTTCAATAGGGTGGGGGTTCCCTTACGTGGGAAAAAATACAGTTATAGGTACACTTATGTGGGGCACCAAAGCTACGCCCACTAAGAAGAGGCGTTTCAGCAACTATTAACGGTAAGCAACCATAAAATAGGAAGCAATGGCAAAGAACTCTGCAAAATCTGCAGTACTGACTGCGAAGCTGTACTGACTGATCTGCAGTACTGACTATCGATGAAGTTATAGTGCCCCCCCCCCCCACTCCTCCAACCCAACAGTGCCAAACTGCCTGCCAATCCTTGCAGCCGGGCCATACCTGTAACCGGGAATTGGACCTGGGGGAGGGTTCGAGCACTTTCTGGGTGTGGGGTGAAAAACTGGAGGAGGGGTCGGGGAAGAAAAAAGGCACTTTTTGGCCGATTTTTAGTCAAGAATACACCGTAAAACCCTAAAATAGGCACCTTTTAAATTTGCTTGGGGGTGGGTGGGTGGGGAGGGGGGTTGAACAAACCTAGAGGGGGGGGGTAGGGTCAAAACCAGCACCTGGGGTATCGGCCGGTCCCCAGGCCGCAGCCGCAGCGCAAGACAGTGCACGTACAAGCAACGCACCCCTGTAGTCGAACGTGAGCACGTGATAGCCCTGCTCGGCGATCACGTTGTACAGCTCGACTCGATGTCCCGTGCCGCGACAGAACGAGTTACCGTGACAGTAGACCACCACCTGAGCTTTTGTGCGTCATGTCAGGTGTGTTTGGCAGTTACGCTGGCGCTCAGATTACCGGATGCTCTGCCAGCGCGAGTAGCTGCTCAAACTGCACGTCCGTCAGTTCCGTGTCGCCCCCCTCGCCGTACCTGTCGCTCAGCGCTTTCGGCAAGATGTGCCTGAAGGGACAAATGACACAAAAATGTGACAAATGTCATGAAGAAATCCACATTTCACACACACACACACACACACACACCGACCACACTCCCAGACGCTGCCTGCGCTGGTCCTTGTTGTCCCACTCAATGGCGAAGTTTCGGCCCAAGCACTTCACCCCACAGCTCCGCAAGTCATCGAACTTTCGAAAGGGCATTTGCACTGAACACAGAAAAAAACGTCAAATAAAAAATGATTTTAGAAAAAAGGAGCTTACGCCAGTTCATAAAAAACAAGTGCTGATGAAGGAACGTGCCGCTGTACATCAGAAAGACGGGCACAACCACGTAAGCAAAGAGCAATAGTGAGGCAAGATAAGGCGCCGCAGATGTCAGAGCGCTAAAGAATAATGTAGATTCGATATTTTTCAGAAATATCACCTGGTACTTACTCAACAATGAAGACGAAAAGAGCGGCCATTTGGAGTCGACGACAAAGCTTGTCCTCTAAAACTGGAACGGATCATTTACGTGGGCAATAATAAATGTGCATGTCGTCAGCTAGAAACAAAAAAAAAGTGACGCGAAAATGTTCTTGGCAATGACTCGCACAGTGTATTGGTGGGGAATGGTGGCACTGGCCAAAGTACGGTATACGCAGCTCTGAAGGTGACGGCTTCATCGCTTTGGCGGTCGAAGCGAAAAGACACACGAAGCATCCAGCACGCATCATAAAAAATCAAAACCTAGGCGAACCCAAAGACCCGAAACGAAAAAAAACGGGCAGCGATGCACTGTGCGAATATAAACGGCGTTAACTTTCTCTTGCGTTGCGGACGTTGGTCACAAATGTAGGTAACAAAATCAGGTGCCTCTATTCACAGCTTCTGAAATTCTCGGTTAGCTAGTAATCTAGGCAAGGCGGAACGCTGGAACGCACACGGCAGGCGGGAGGGAAGGAGAGATGACAAGACTCGGCAAGAGGAACGCACGAACATCACGATAAAGCATCACAACGAGTTTCGCATTCGCTCGGTTGATCACCCATATACCTAGACCGCGGCGACGGACAGTGGAGCGCAACGTCGCTACGACTATCGCTGTACCGGAAGAAGCTCTGCGTCAGGACTGGACTGGACTTCCTTGGTCTAGAAGAAGCGGGGCAGCGACGCGGCAAGCAGAGCAAGGCAAAGCGCGGGAAGGAGGCGCGTGCCGGCGCACGCGCAATCCGCCCCGTCGGCGCGCGCCAGTCGCTGTCGCTGGGCGCCGTCCACGGACGCAGCTCCGTTTGTGGGAGGCGCCGACGACGCCGATGAATTCGCAGCTGGCTCGGGGGGCGGCACCAACTTGTCGTCCGCTGCAAACACGACTGCCGTCGTCCTAACGCGGCGCGAGGAAACCAACAACCGAACCGGGGTGTCCGTGACTGTCGTGAGCGTGACCGTCGTCGTCGTGGTCGTCTCCATCGCCTGCGGAGGGATCGGCACCGGCGATGGCGGCGGCGTCGTTCTGAAGCGACGGCTGACGCGCCGAGTCGTTGACCGGGGCCCCGTCGACTGTCGGCTCCGCTGACGGCGCCGTTTCATCTGCAAACGCGGCGCCTCCTGTCACATCAGCCAACCACGTTGGTCGTTGTGCTATCAGACCGTCCTTCGAGCTGCGGCCGGGTTGTGTTGCCTCGGAAGGCGCGGTGTCGTTGGAAGCCTTCGGCGAACCGCCAGCGTCCGGCTCTGTCAGTGGCGGCTCTGAACGAGAGAGTTGTGCCGGCAAACGGCGATCTCGTACGACACCGACGTACCGTCCGGAAGAGATCCGGTGGTGTTGGTGGTAGAGTACTCGTATTCCAAGACGGCAGCCGTTGTTGTAGTCGTCGTGTGTGGTGCAGAGACAGTCGAGGCTCCCAACACTGAACAGGAACGAAGCCATTCAAATTTCAGATCCCAATCGCCCAGCGACGCGCGCGACGCTCACTCACACAGCTCCTCGAGCGTGCCGGGAATGTTGTCGGGGATAGAGGGCGCTTGGATAAACACCGCCGGCGCTGTCGGCTTCTCGGTGGCGGCGGAGTCAACCTCACGGAGCTGGGGATTGTTGACCAGAACCTCAGCCGCGCTCCCATCTGCGGCGCCGACCGCCGGCAGCGCTGTCGACGTCGAACTGCCGGGCGGCACTTGCTGGGTCGTTGTCGTCACCTCAACCGCCGCTGTCGGGTTCGAGCCAGTGCCTAAGCGCGCCACGGGAACCATCAGAGGTCCCAATCATCAAGCGCGTCGCTTGCCGGGAACAAGAGTCGTGCTCTGGGTGGCCCCGGACAGTGGAACCGTTTCGACGCTGCCGGCCGACGTGGTGGTGCTGGTGCTGGTTGTGGTCGATGACGAAGTCGCCGGGTCGTCCGAAGGCTTCTGTGATTCCCGCGGCGGCACGGCAGGGCCTGGGGAGTCGGGTGGCGAAAGCGGCGGCCCACCGTCTGCAAGACGACGGAGCACAGCCGACCATTGGCGACACCCTTCCATGGATGTACCCCCTCCACCTGCACGAATGTCGTCTGGCAGCGTGGGCGCTTCGATCAGCCCCATCACTTTCGATTTCGGTCGCTCTTTCGAGGCAGGTTTGTCTCGCTCGTCGGCGGTGTCGCTGTCGCGGTCGGTGTCGGTGTCGGTAGGACGCGCGTCGTCGTCTCTGTCATCCTCAAACTCTTCGAATTCGATCGGCTTCGGCAGAGGCGCGTCGTCGAAGCCGTCACTTTGAGATCGCGCGCACCACGCGAACAGAACGAGCAGCTAAACGATGGTTGACAGTGACACTACAAACTGTGCACAAAGGAGAGCCAACCACTCTAAGCTCACCAAAAGCGGCGAAACGCCAAAATGATTCAGCATTTTGCCGACGCTGAGAATTCTGCTGCAATGTATTACACAATTTCAGAACTAATCAGAACAATTTCAATTGAATAATGGTAAAAAATACGAAGTCCGTAACTCTTTCAAAGTCTTCGAAAAAATTGAGTTTCAAAAATTATCCTAATAGTACGGTACGTACTACAAATTTTCTAAATTACATGCAAGTAACGTATAACAAAGTTGTGCCCTAATAGTACGGTACGTACTACAAATTTTCTAAATTACATGCAAGTACCGTATAACAAAGTTGTGCGATGGACTAAAATTTGCATAAAGATTGACAATCATTTAATATTACGGTCACTCCTTCAAGGTTCTTTGTCGTCAGGCTGGAGGACGTCGTGTCATTAAGCGAACGCGTTGGCCCTGCTTGTGATGACTTTTGACTTTGTATTACAGCATGCGCGAGTTGTTGTGCTGTGAACTCCATCCAACTGTTCGAAGTACAGCGGAGCGCACCGCCTTGGCAGCCACGACAACGAGTGTCGATGCGGTTACACGACCCCCCCCCCCCCACCCACTATCCTCTGCAACGAGCGGTCCATGTACTACATAGCTTCGTTCAAAAAAAAAAAGAAACAGTCGCTTTTGCCGTCGTCCCTATGCTGAAAAACACGACGTCGTGTGAGCAGTCGGAAAGAGTACCCAATAAAGGTCGAGGCTTTATTTCCTGTCAGGCCAATAAATCCTCTCGGCGCGCGCCGGCTCAATAAATCCGTCTATTGGACACCCCTCTCCTAAGTCTCGGGGCGGCAATTTCGGCTCCGTTCGTTGTCGTGCGCGTCTCGCCAGAAGAGGACGCAAAGACGAAGAAGCGTCCGTCGGTTGCGGTTACACCCTCCCGCCTCCCTCTGTCGTTGTCGTCAACGTTCCCCAGCCGCGCGGTCGAACGAATGTGTTGCCGTTCGTCAGTAGTTGACGTGTGGTTGGCCGAAGAACAGTTGTCGGCAGGGCAGGGCAGTCGCGTCGCTCCTCGATATATATCATACAAGCGGGTCGCCGCGGCGGCGGCGGCGGCGAGTCCCAGCGACGGCGGGCCTGGCAAACACGCCGCTAAGTGCTCGGCGCCGTCTCCGCCACTCGAAAAACAAAGCTCGAGGACGGCGATTAGTGACTGTCGTCGTCGACGTGTCTTCTTTGCGTCCTTTCGGCCAGCCGCCGACGCCGCGCCGCCCTCTTTGGCGGCGGCTCTCATGCGCGCGCCGGGTCACTAGCGCGCCAACAGCGATCTCGGCGGCAGGTGGGATGCGCGCTCACCCGCAGTCGCTCGCCGCTGTCCAGCCTGCGACCGACGGCGCGGCGTCGACAGACGGATAAGTGGCCCAAATGGGGCGTCCTCCTTCCAAGCGTACAGGCCAAGTCCTAATAGTCCAGCACCGGCACTACCCGAGAAACAGTTGCTACACACGACTCGGTCGTGTCACAGTTTCATGATTCTAATTCGACAGCACGCGATCACGTCGGTACGGGTTTTTGATGGACCGCCACCGCTCTACTAGACGCGTGCCAAACTGCAGGCCGACTTTAATTTGGCCTCCCCCTACAGTAAGACAGCTCGCGTCTAATCCACTATGTCAACATCCAATAGGCGATTGTGGCGATGAGGTGCTCTCGCTCGACCCGTCCACCTTTCTTCCACAAAGTGTCCCGTCTTGTCTGCCCGCCCGTCCGTCAGTCCGTCAGTCCGTCTGTACGTCCCTTCAGTCTTAGTCGGCGTCGGTCGGTCGTCGTCGACGGCAAGCGGAGTCACCTTGTTGGAAGTCGGAGCTGTCGGATCGCGTCGCGCTAGGCCATCCGTCTTCGCGCCGACCAGCCAGCCGACCTCGCGTCGCGTCGACTGCGCGGCGGGCGAGTTTGATGCCATGCGCGCCAGGCACTTGACAAACTCTCTGGGATGTTGTTGACGCGAGCCCATCCGATTCGCCGCCGTGTCGCCTCGAGCCCGAGAGCAATTGCGGCGTCGAGTGACGACGACGCGCCGAAGATTGACGCGTTCGCGTCGCCGCTTTGCTCGCATTGTCTCTTCTCAAGAAGAAGTCGGAGTCAGTGGGAGTCGTCGGCTGGGCGAGCGTAATTGGACTCCCGCTGAGCGCAGGTCATTTTCACACTCGGCCCCGCGGGAGTCGGCGGGAGCAGTGGGCGAGCCAGTCGTCGACGGCCAACAAAAGATGCCCCCGGGACAATTGCGCAGCGTAGTAGTAGTAGCCTTAGTTTAGTAGTCGCTTGCTAAAGAGGGTCTCCTCGCATGATGCGTCCACTCACTCTCCTTTTTCAGTTCGGCCGGTCATCGTACCCTACTCTGCCCCAGTCTGAATAAGGTGGTGATCGCCTACTGCCTTGCTGAACCGTTGATACGTCGAGTGCATGAATCACAGTCACTGCAGTTATATGGCCTATTCCCCCTTATACGGCTAACTGGCCGATTCAGGGCTCTAATTGAGTAATCGCAGGCAGGCGACACAATGGGCGACGGGTGCCAATTATGCAAATTTCGCCAGCCAATCTGTCAGTCGGCGTGGCCGCCATTTGTCGTCCTTGGCGTGGCGGGCGTTGCTGGTGGCCGTCGTCAACGCCACGCTAGGTGTCAACGGCAGCGGTCGTCACTTCCGTTCAACCAGACATACCAGGGTGGCCAAACAATGAACCGCCACAACGCCTAGAGACCTTCCTTTCCCAGCAGAGACCCAGCAATTCGCTACACTCACTGCTCCCAGTCCGTCGGCCAGCGTGGCCGCGCTGCCGTGTGTCTGTCAACAGCAGTCAGCCGTACCGTTAATCCAATACGCGAGCGCCAACGCGCCTGCCCGTGTCATGCACAGCTCCGGCGCGCCCCCACCGGTCTCGTGTATCCGCTTTAGACGCTGCTAGGCTGAGAGAAATAAATATGCGCCTCTAATGCGGGCGAGCCAGGTGCGATTAGACATCCCCTAGTGGTGCGCGTCCCGTATCGCGAGCGACCCGTCAGCCCATTAGCAAAGTGCGCGGCCGCGCCGTCCAGTCATGCGTGGCGACCGGTCAAACCAAACGGCAGCAGCTGTCTTTCGCAATCTGGAGCTCTTGGTGAATGTCGCTGATTCATGCAGGAGCCCCAGCGCCCACCATGCGCGGTGTCCGCCAGTCGGCGCCGCCGGTGGGGCAGCGTTTTTCATTCGAGCCCAAGGCGAATAGCACGGACGGCGTGGTGTTCGCGCGCTGCTCCATCCATGATCAGATGCGTATCGGCCCGGCCGCCGTAAACCCACGGACGGACGGGTAATTTACGATTGCGCGCCGAGACACAGCGGTCCGCCTTGTAAACCGCCGCGGCGCGGCCGACCGCCGCCGACCTTGCTCCGGCGCGCGCACGCGCGAGATCACCACCCCGCCAGTCTATCATGTCGTCCGAGACGGGATATTGTGCGAGACCGCCGTCGTCGTCGCCGACGCCACTTGATGATCTGTCCCGCCCGCGCCTACTGCGCGTGCGTGAGGAACAAGAGCCCCCACGGCGGCGATGGCCCGCTGTCGACGAGTCTCAGACCGGCTCGCTCGGCAGTCGACAAGGCGTCCGTCATTTTCGCGCTCCATGCCCGGCGCAGCAGTCTCGAAAATCTCGGCATAGGGCAGGGCGGCGACACGCCTCGTTCGATTGTTGACGCTCCGGCCGGCGTGTACACATTCGAATTTACCGCCGCATTAGCTCGCTCTGCTTGTGGAAATTTGAACAGTGACGACGACCACTAATGGCTTGCCTTGCTTGTCCCCAGCGGCGACCGCCCCTGTCGGATACGGTGTCTCGGCAATCGACCCGGGTCGCCTACTCCCAGAGGAGCGCTCAATTTCCCCTCCTTTTTGGCCGGTAACTCGACTTGACAGCGCATCTTTCAGGAGGCGTAAGGCGACACGATTCAATTTTGAGCCGAGCGTCTTGTCTTGCCCTTGGCGCTCGTTCTTTTTCAATGCATGGTCTACCACACGCCATGCATTTTGTATGGGAGTCGAGTCGGCTTTTCGTGGCGAGACACTTCTGCTTTGCTCGAAAGGCGGGCTTCCCTGGCCTCACTGCTGTCCACTCGGCACGCAGAGGGAAATCCTAATGGGCAAACGAGCGCCGGTCGAGCGGTGGTAGCGCCGCTCTTGTCTGTGTGTGGGAGAGAAATTTATTAGCAGCCCGTCCAGCCCAGCAGGCGGGCGAGAAGGGGGCGGTCGCATGAATTTTTCACTCGCTAATCGGCCGGACGAGTGTCTTCTCGGGCCCATTGTTCGGGCCGTCCTCTTGGCCTCGCTCGCTACTTTGTCCTGTCGGAGAGCGGCGAGGGCGACCGTCGTCCGCGTCCGCTGGCCGCGTCACACGCAGTGGGCCGGGCCGGGCGTCCAGCGGTCACGCAGCTGACAGGCGCGCGTGTAACAGAATGGACAAGAGGCCCTGTTTATTCCGCTGGAGGGGCTTAGAAACCCTAAGCCGTCTGCCCGCGCCTCGACCCCACCCCAATTGGCCGCCCCCGTCGCGCCGGCTGCCGAGCTTGTAATCAGAGTCGCTCCAGTGGAGCCCCAGCCGTGGTCACCATATTGTCGCCACTGACCGCGCGAGTAGTGACCAACCACCCTGTCTGTCGTCAGCTCTCCTTTCGGGGTGGCGCCGCGCCGTTGCGCAGAAATCGGCATTCTAATCTCCAGGGCGGAAGCGGTGCGGTGCCGACTTGAATTCGCCCAATCAGAAGCGGCGAGCACAGGGCGAAAATCGCGTTTCCTCCCTCTCCCGCAGAATTCTTACCGCCGCTAGGGCTAATCCAATCGGCGCGGCGGACTCGTTACGCGGCGCCGATAGGCGACTGACGAGCGCGCGCGAGTCGGTGTGACGGCGCGTGACGCCAAAACTCGGCCCCGCCATCCGGGCCCCTCACGGCTAGCTCTGCCCCACTATAATTTGTTCTTCTGTTGCAGATTCCGAAGCGGACGACGAAATCGACGGGCGGCCCTCGACGGGTCGCGCGTTATGGGACTTTTGCCAGTCGGCGTCGACAATCTCCTGTTAAAAGTCGGCGCCCACGGTTCCCTCGGCCCCACGATGGAGGCGCTGCCGCCGCTGCCGTCGACTTCGTGCGATTGCGCCCCACCGCCTCGACTTTGGCACCTGCCTCCAGCGCCGCCAGAGCCGCCCCAGGAGCTGTTCGGCAGGCCGGGCATGCCGCCCGACGGCCGACTCGACTGGCTGCGCTTCAGCCGACTGCAGGAGAAGTGCGCAGCGGACTTTGAGGCCAGTCGACACCTCTGGGAGGACTCCGGCTCGAAAGACGACAAGACGGACGCGAACAACTACTCGGTGCTGGTTCTCTGCGTACTCGCCGTCATCACCCTCGTCGCGCTCACCGTCGTCTTTCTCGTCTTGTGGATTGGCAGGTACGCAAAACAAGACGAACGTAGTGAAAAAAACTTGCGTTGAATTCGAACAACTTCTGAACAAGACGAATCTGCTGTGCCGGGCATTCAAAGTCGGGCAAGTCGCTGACGGATGTCAGCTGTCGGCAACGGCACCCTTCTGTCGGCGCCGACACCATCAGACGAGTGGGCGGCGACGAGGGCACCCACTGGTCCTACAACTCAATGCGCCCAATTCGACTAAACGGCCACAAGGACTTCGCCGCAGCGCATGCGTCAAATCAGGTACGGTACGCATTAGGTACTGTAGTTACGGTGTATCTTCGTAGTCATTGTGCAGGAACACTTGACAGTGCTCACGTGGATTTTTCGAGAGGCTCTCGCGGTTCTAGGACATCTCCGGTTCTCGCGTGGGCTATCTGATGTACGGCGCGGAGCCGTGTCCTGTGCGCGACTTCGAACGGTCGCCACGCACCGGCCGGGCTGCGCCCAACTCGTCGACGATGCCCAAGAAGCGCTGGCACGCGGCGGGACTGCCGCAGGCCGTCAGCGTTCCCAGCTGCCTGCAGATGCCTCAGCCGCCGATGACGCGAGGCGCGGACGAGCCGCTCGACCGTTCCGTCATCTACGAGGAGATCGGAGACGACGCCGTCCTCGCCGCCGCTCGCGTCAGCTCGAGGCGGACCGCTCCACGACAGTCGGGTCGCCTGCCGCCGCCCGTCTGCCGACCGCCGCCCCCGCCCGTCTTGCCTAGAAGTGAGCAATCACATACCTGCCAATTTATTTTTGGCATAGCTCACTTTTAAAATTCTTCGCGTCTTGCAGCCGCGAGTCTCGGTGACCCAGAGTCCTCGTCGTGCAGCTGCCAGACGAGTCCGAGTCCCGCGGACGGCGCCACGAGCAGTGGCACGGACAAGTCGATCGAGTTCTGCGACGTCAGCCCCAAGAGGACATTTGAAGACGACGGTGCCGTCGTCGCTGCCGGGGCCATCTCTCGGCGACCGGCCGACGACGGCGGAGGCCGCGAAAGCGGCTACGGCAGCGGCCGGCGTCGGCCGCGGCCCGTGCCGCCGCGCAGTCCCAACGTGCACAAGAGCTGCACGTTCGCGGCCACGGCGGCCAGCGGCAACGCGACGCCAGCGGCTTCGCTCGCCGTCTACGACGCCGCGCGGCTCGGCAGTCAGCCGTCGATGACCTACGTCTGAAGAGTAGTGCACAAGTGCAAGATGTGATAGTGACGACGACCTGTATAGTCCAGGCCCACTGTACGTTTGCCAAAGTTATCAACCAAATAGACCACGAATTATTCGGGAAACGCAGCGAACCTCAGATGGGTATCGAGGTGCAGTGCGCCGCTTAAAGGCGGCTGCTTGTGAGCTTCTACTTAAGCCAGTCGTAAAAAGCCGAGAAAGACGGATGGCCAAGTGTCGTCGGCCAGCCGCCTACGCGCCCTGTTGACGCGGCGCCACTCCCCTTCAAATCCGTTGTAGTCAGTCAGCGTTGTCGAACTCTCACTTTCGCTAAAGTGCATCGCGCATTTGTCTCTTTCTCTCCTCGGTAGAATGGCGGCGCCGGTGCGCAAGTCGAGTTTGGCTCGCGCATACGGCGGCGAGATTAGCAGCGACGCCGGGGACGGGGCCAACGACGCGCAGGTCTTCCGGCCAGAAGTCCGCCGGCGCTCTTGGTCCTCCGCCGGTGCTTTCTCAGCTAACCTGCTCGAGAAACGACCCGTCTCCTCCTCCAACGCCTCTCTAGCGTCCAGGTCGCTCTGTCGCAGACCACCGCTCTTCGCTTTGCTACATTTGTCTTGTTCAATGTGGACGACGTGCTTGTGCGACTGTGCGTCCGCGACCGTCCGCGAGTGGAAGGAAGCAGCCAGTTTAAACAAAAAATTCTAAAATTAAAAGTGGCGTGCGAACCCGTATGTGATACATTGCGTTTATTGGAACTTTTGGTCAGTGCTAGGATTTTGCTTCGACCAATATCCAGGGAATCAATGGAAATATCCAGCGCAGATGGGTCTTCAAACTAACAGTTGCAGGCGTCGTAGCGGCAGCGTGGGGGCGTCGTCGCCGATGCAGCGTCGGACGCTGGAGGCGATCCACGCGAAGGTGTGGGCGAACGCGGGTGGACGAAGCGTCGGCCTCTTCGGAGGCAGACAGACGCTGGGACCGCTTCTCGTCCTTCTCGTAGGGCCGCTCTTCGTCTTCCTCCTGCACGCGACCATGCTCGACAAGGAGTCCTCCCTCGACAACGTGTGCTACCTCCCTGTACAAATCAATCGCTTTCCCTTCGACAAAAAAATGTTCTCAGATGATTTCCCACCTCACGAACACGGGTCCGGTGCAGCTGCTGTGCGACATGGCCAGCGAAGGCTTCAACAGACACACTTGGAAGATAATCGGAATCATAGCCGGCCTTCAGCTTGCTCTCCACTATCTCATACCGGCTCCCCGTGTACAGGGATCGGTGTCCCCATCGGGTGCATGCCGTTCGCTGCGCACAAACGTAGTACTTTCCAGAAGACGGCCGGTTGCTGCAGGCTCCCGTCTGGTGCACAAATGCAACGCGCTGCCCTCGCTCATCATAACGGTCATGCTCTTTGTGGGCGGCGCGCAGTTCGGCTTCTACAGAGGCTCCCTCATCTACGACAGTCACGCGAGCTACTTGGCCTGCGCGACCGTCGGAATCTTCGCCCTCTGCTGCTTGCTCTACGTCAAGGCGGTCGTCCGGCCCTCGACCAACGACTTCGGCACGACGTCGAGCGCCGTCTTCGACATCTTCTGGGGATTCGAGCTGCATCCCACCGTGTTCGGCTTCAACGTCAAGACCTTCCTCGTGCACCGATACTCCATCACCTACTGGACGCTCTACCTACTCTCGGCCGTCTACAAACAGCGCAAACTCTCGAGTCAGTTGGCTTAACGTGCGTGCGTGTGTTTGTGTTAGCTCCCAGGACTGCTTCTGAACATGGAAAAACAATAATCTACTCGCTCGCCTTTCAGTTCCCCTGCTGACGAACGTGGCGCTGCAGCTCCTGTATCTGCTGAAGTACCAGCTGCTCGAGGAGCTGTACGTGACGAGTCTGGACAGCGCGCACGAGCGCGCCGGCTTCTACCTGCTCTTCAGTCGTCTCGTCGTCACCGCGGGCGTGCACACGGCCAGCACGGCCTTTCTCGCCTCGCACGCGCCTCCGCACGTGCCGGCCGCCATGCTGCTGCTCGCCTTCTGCCTGGGACTGGCGGCGCTCGCGGTCGGCTTCGACGCCGACCGACAGCGCCTGGTGGCGAGGCGGTCGGCCGGGCTCGTGAAGATCTGGAGCAGGGACCCGTACTTCATCTCGGCCAGATTCAAGTGCGAGAACGGCGAGTCGCACACGAGCGTCGTGCTCGGCAGCGGCTACTGGGGTCTGGCGCGCCACTTCAACTACCTGCCCGAGGTCGCGGTCGCGCTCTGCTGGACGCTGCCCGCCTGGACGCAGTTCGCGCTGCCCCACCTCTACCCACTCTACGTCGCCCTCCTCCTCCTCGACAGGGCCTACAGGGACGACGCCCGCTGCAGGGCCAAGTACGGCCGCTCCTGGGAGACCTACTGCGCCCAGGTGCCCTTCCTCATTGTGCCCGGCTTCCTTTAGCACGCCGCGTCCGAGCAAAGAAAACGATCTTGAGAATTGCGGAATTCTATTGGCTGCAAAGCATTGACGTGCACCGCGCCATTCATTGGCCACCGATTAGCTGGTGATTCATTATTTCTGCTGTCGTCCAGTGTGTACTGTGTAGAATGCCTTACACGCGCAACGATGCGTCGATATATACGATCAAACCAGTCGACTATCAACTTTCTTCGTACTGTACAGTATTTGCTAGTCCAATCAATTGACAAGTGACAACCGACAATGACAATGTTAAAGGAACTCAAAAGGCGTACAAAGCAGAGTATCAGGAGAACAAACGACATATTTAGATACCTTTATTCGTTCGTTCATTAAGAAAACGATGATTATCAAGGACGGAGACGAATCAGCTTTCTATAATGACTGCACAGAGGGTGCTTGTTGTGACCCGTTTTCGACGGATTTCGATTTGACGGAAGTGAGCAGCACCTCGGCTTCCGCCCAAGGCTGCGAGGTGCCGGCCGCCAGTAGGCAGAAGAGGGTTGCGCCCGAGAGGAGGACGGCCAAGGTGATCCAGAAGACCAGCAGCCACTCGGACGGCTCGCTCTGAAGGGCGGAGTGTGCGATGAGGTGCTGTGCTGGCCTGCCAGTTGTGAACGAGGGCGGCGCTCTCCTCACGTGCGGGGTTAGGACGGCGCCTAGGTAGGGCGCGGCGACGCCGCAGAGGGAGCCGAGAGCGGAGGCGAGCGCGAGCACGGTGCCCGCGTGCCTGGGCGCGATGTCCATGGGGTTGACGATGTCGCCGGCCACGTGGAAGCCGCCCGCCGCGAACGACGCCACCGCGCAGCTGACGGCCAGCACCGCTGAGCCCGTCTCCGCAGCGTATCCCGAGCCCACCAAGAACGCGCCCTGGCCCACGTTCGCTGAAGAATCCCGCTATTTGATTTTGGGCCCTGGGACGAGGCAAGTTTGCTTGAGGGAACGTACACAGCACAACGAGCACTTTCCTCGTCTGCGCGGTCGTCAAAATCTCGCGGTGCAGCAGGAAGTCCGCCGCAGTACTCGAAAAGTTGACAACGAGCCATGCGCCGGCAAATGGTAAAGCGGAAAGGAAGCCATTCTGAATTCGACAAAATGCACGAATTTAGCAATGCAAATTTGTACGAAGTGAAAATTTGTGTAAAAAACGCAGGACATCTCATTGCAATATATTGAATTGCTGCAACACTGCTGATTGGACAGTTCACGGTATATCATTGGTTATCCATACTGTTCCCCCTCCAGTAGTGCCCCGTGTAGCCCTCTCCAACGTAGAAACAATAGTACCCCCAATAGTATTGCTGGCGTACTATTGGAGAATTTATGGTAGATACGTATGTGTTTGCAAAAAATAAATCTAAATAAAACAGATGCTAAATAGCCAGAACTCACAGAAGCTAATCCAACACCAGTAGCTTGCTCTAAGTAGCTAGGCAAGCTCGTAACGCCGAGATATTCTGCGAAATCCGTAGCCATCAAACTGAGAATGATCGCCCATACAGGCCTTGATCTCAAGAGACGAGACCATGGCTAAACCGTACCCTTCAAATACAATAAAGACGCGACAAGCACATCGGTTTCCTTGTAACTTTGCAAAGTTATTGTGACCGACTTACCGTCAATGGACGATACATGTACACGGTTTTTGAGCTGTTTCTAAACGTAAAAAACAACTTATCAGTAAGAGTTGACCCGAACAAACGTAATGAACATGACGATTGCGCACATTTGCAAAACGCTACAGTACGATTTGAAAACGCTACATAACAAATTTGAATACCGGAAAGGCTGGAGAAACGAACATACATATGTAATATATACGTTTTACCGAAATTGTTCTGCACGTGTACACTACTTATACTTTTATTTACATTTTTGTTCTGCTAGGTTTTTGGGGATAGAAAGGCGGTGCACGCTCATTTGCGATTAGAAAAAGTTTACTGAAACAACCAACAGTAGCTATTTTCTGCTCTATGGAAGCGTTCTGCAGACTGCCCAGAATGTAATTTCGCTCCTTGTCGGAGATTCTTCTGCTTGAGGCAGGACTGTCGCTGGCGATCACTTGCCAGAGAACGCACCATAAGAGGCCCAACGTCCCTGAATGTGTGCGATGAGCCGAAAAAGAAAAATCTTCGCTCACTTACCGACGATGTAGAAGCTGGCCTGCCAACCCCAGCTGGAGCACACGAGGCCGGACAGGGCGAAGGTGGCGACGAGGCCGACGTTCGCGCCGCTGTAGGAGAGGCCGGCGAGGCGCGAACGCTCCGCCGGCGGGGCCCACCGGCTCCACAAACTCTGGACCGCAGGCAAACTGACGCTCTGGGAGGGAGGGAGAGAGAGAGAGGGATTTGGATCCCGGCGTGCGACGTCGGCAACGTGTCAGCGACTCACCGCGCCCATTCCCGTGACGATGCGCGTGCCCATCAGCGCGTAGACGGAACTCGTGGGTGTCAAAGGGCCGAGCAACGTCGCGACCGATGAGACGAAAGTCAACCACAGCCACAGCCGCTTGGGCCCGTACCTGTCGGCCAGGACGCCGGCGAACAGTTGCAAGACGATGTATCCCCAGAAGTAAGCGCCCAGCAGGAGGCCCTCTTCCGACTTTGTCCAGGCGAAGACGAGGCAGTCCTGAATTCCCCTAATTTCGGTGTTGTTTGCGCGCACCACACATGTAATTCCATGTGTAGTGAGCGAGCAAACGCTTACATACGTCATCGCGCCATTCCGCGTCGGTTGAATTGTCGCACTGCACGGAGCAGTTTCCGTCTAGTCGTCGTCGCTCTTCCATCATAGCGACGACGGCGACGCTGAAGAAGACGCGGAGGGCGTAGGTGGTGGAGATGCCGAGCAGCGCCGTCAGGGCCAGCGTCAACCGCGTGCTGCCCAGCATCGGCGTCGGCAACGACGCTGACAGCGTCTCGTTGGCGCTCTGCAGCCGCTGTTGCATTTCTGGCACCGCTAGCGGATCCACAGGGGGAAGGAAGGGTGGAAGGGGGTACGTAGGCACTGTCGTCACCACGGGGGGCCAATATAAACAAAGCGGGTCACGTTTCGGCAGATGTGTATCATCCCCAGGACTATGGCTTGTTCTTTTCGGCGGGGGCTGAAGTTCGGCGGAGCGGAAGTGCGTCTTCCGTAGTGTTTTCGATACCGATAAAGGCGGGGGCAGTCACTTCAAATTAATTTTCAAAAGTCGCTTTTTATCACGTTCGCTTTTATTCTTCCTTTTTTGGACACAAATTGTTTGTCGCATCCAAAATTACCTTTTTTAGCCGAAAATGCATCAATATGTCAAATATGGTCGAAAAGTTGCTCCCCGCATCACACGTGCGATTTACCTTCTAACTCTGTATGTAATTCACATTACTATATTTTAAAAAGTAAATATCACAATGGATCCAGCAGCAGAATGGATCCAGCATTGTATGGCGCACCTCCCCAGTGTTGGCGAGCCTTTACTTACGAGTAGCAGTTGCCTATCGGAGTAGTTGCCTTGCGACATGACGGACCTTCCTCTTATCTATCCGTCTTTATTTGCGGACCAACATATTCTATGGCATGGAGAGCCACAACCGAACACAACTGTTCCTTGAAAAAAAATTCTCTACACACGACTCGAGCGGCTGCGCTGTTTGTTACACCATTACCTGGATCTACACAGTAAGTGCTCAGAACGATGTACATACTGTGTACACCTGTCTTACTGGACGACATCGACGGCTAGGCTATGATGCATGCGTTCCGTTGCAAGAATGTCCTAGGCGAGTAAAAGGTGCAGAAAAGTGTTGCGGCACTATGCGGTTCAGTTTTTTTCGCGTGGTCTACTTTGGTTACTAATTTTTGGTTCTGCATGTCCATCCTCAGTTGACTCATAGCAGTTACGCTTATGTAATGTATTCGTTTCCCTATCTGAACGGCGTACGTACCATAGGACATAGTGAAACCTAGGTGTGCCTCTGTATACGCAAACAATTAAAGTTCCTGCATGGTAGCTGGCAATTATTACCTGAGCAATCGTGCGTCGAAATAAATCTGTTGTGTCAGCAGTCCTACAGGGTGTTTTTTTTGTTTGACACAGTGAAAAATACAAATAACTTTTTAACCGCTTGACCAAATTTAACGAAACTTTGAACGTTTATAGAAAACACCGGGCGACATGTTGTCCCAAAGTTTCACGTCTCTCCGTTACCTCTACCATGAGATACGCAGCATTGACTTTGGTGTCGACTTTCGTCCCTTAGAATTGAGACTGCTAAGTGATTACGCTCATATTCATGTTTACCAAGAACAGCTCATAGTTGATGCATATTCCATGCTGCATTGGGCATCAATTTTATTTGTTTCCAACATTGGGGTTTCATTTATTATCGTAATTTGACCAAATCCACATCCGTCTCATTCGTTTGTCGGAATTTTCAGAAAATTGGAAAACAGTCCATTTCCTAAAATTTCGCTATTCGACTTCGGAACAGAGTACGAATATGCTACTGCACATTGAAAATTCGAATACAGTACAAGCTGCAGTTTTGCACCTAGTGCCATTAGTTACATCGGACAGAACTTGATGATTCAGTTTACTAATCCGTTGGTTGTTCGTTTTGAATTCGGTGGTAGTCAAAATCGAGGTAAGTTAGTACTTAGGTAGGTAGGTAGGTGTAGTGCCCGGTGCGGCAGATGACGGCCGTCACTGGTGGCGCTTGCGAGCGGCGGCAGCAGCAGCAGCGCCTCGGGCGCCTTCCCGTCGATATACCGCCGCCAGGCGGCTGCCGTCGGCGGCGTCAGCCATCGACACTCGGCTACGTTGGCGTCCGATTGGCCGCGGCGGTCTCAGCGGCCAGGTCTCGAACGTCGACGCGCCGTCGCCGTCGACGACGTGGCCACACTACAACCCCGCCACAGCGGAGTTGTGACATCGGCACGTCTGTCGACTCCGTCGGTGCTGTCAACGGGAAATCAAGGACTGGATGCTGGCATGCAGCCGTGGTTCCATTCCGTCGGCGCTCGGTCGCCACCAGGGTCGCCACAGTCCGAGTGTGCGCAGGTCTGAAACGTCGACACGTTGCCAGGCGTCCCTCGCGCGCGGCAGCGGGGTCGGGGACGCTCGCGTGATGTTCCGGTTGTCGACGTCGGCGCGGCGCTGTCGATCCGCATGAATGAGGACAACAGCAGCGCGGAGTAACGCGGAGTTGATCAAGGAGCTTGACCATGTGCACCCCGGGGTTCGCTCGAATAAGTGAGCCGACTTCGTGCCAAGCCCAATCAGCGCCGACGCCGAGTGGTCGATAGCTATGTACGATGTCTACCTGCTGTTTTACGGCCAGCAGCCTGCAGACATCTGGATCTCCATGTTCTCGTGGCTCATATGTTTATGTCAATCTCAACATTATTCTATGCTCATCTCATGGTAATATCACTTGCCGTAGGTGCCTAGCCTAGGCACTACGTGTCGAGAGGTCACTGCATTAAGCGAAACGCCACCGCCAGGCACTGGCGGATCCAGGATTTTTTGACAGGGGGGGGGCAAGCTCAAAATTTTTTTCTGCTTAAATTTAAATTGGAGAGCTAGATTTCGCGCGTTTGGCGCCGCAGCCCACTTTTTCGCATGTTTTTTAACACCTAAAACAGGCAGTGGTGGTACAAACACACAATTTGTATTTTTGCGGTTCTTTAGGTTGTTTTTAGTTGAACACGTGAGACATTTTGTTCGAATTTATAAAATCGCGCCGCAGGCGAAAATTTTCAATCTTAGCTGCCGCATTCCTTAGAATTTCAAGGAATTTAGCATTAGTTGGGGCCAAAAGTATGCACAAAAGTGCGCGCCGCAGGCGAAAATTTGGGTTTCCCAACCTACATGAACATTATTTTGTTGGGCAAAACAGTCACATTAGGTCAGCTTGCATCCCTTGCCCCCCTTTACGTGCTTTACGTGCATCTTTATTTTGGATGGGCGAGCTGAAGCACAATATATAGAACCAAAACCTTAGTCCAAACGCAGTCGTCCATACACTACAGCGCCGCAGGCAAACATTTTCAGGTTATGAGTGCGTAAATCCATGGGAAATAGGCCAATATTAGCCCGATTTGTCCCTCTTCCCTCTCGTCTTGGCCCCTTCTGCCCCCTTTGCCTGCCCCCGCGACGTTCTCTGCCGGGAACCACTGCCCCCAGCCCCTTCTCTGCCCCCAACGCCTGCCCCCCCCCCCCTGCCCCCCTTTGCCGAAGCGGCAGCTAGCCACTTTCGGCAAACGTGTTTTTTGGGTGAATGCATTGTTGATGCTTGCTCGTCGCTTTGTACGTTCCGTTTGGTTGTTGAATCCGTTCTACGCTCGCAGACCGACAGCCTCAGCAGTGCTTAAGGCAGGCCGTTCTTTTGTAGGAAAAGTTGTTTGAAAATTTTGAATTATTGCAGGCGCACCTGTCGTTCCACAATTATCCTGCGTGGACATCGTACTTCGTTCGCTACCGTCATATACAGGACAATCATTTTGGCGAATCAATTTTTTATTTCCAGCCACAGAGTGGAATAAGCTACTTGGTGCTGCGGACAGGCTGTTGGCCCTATGTCAAGTACCACTGCACGAGGCAGCCTCAAAACTTTGTGGAACGTGATCTCTCTTTCGAGAACCGGCTCTATGGCCTTATAAAAGTCGTGAATTTGGGTGAGAATGTCTCATGCTGTCTATTTGTGTTTCCCTGGATACAAGGGGTATACTTCAGGCGTGCCCTGCTTGGCGTACGGCCTGGCTGCCGTCTGTCTCATACGCTATAGGGAAACGGTCACACTGCCTTCAGGTATGCACATTTGCGCTCGAACTGCAATGGAATTGCAATTGAGTCACACGTTGCTCAGTGCTCAGTTGCTGGAGCATTCATGTAACTGGGTGGCGATTGCTCCACCCCGCCCTCTTCACCAACTCGGCTGATAAAAATGCGACGAGACCGACCAGAGACCTGGGCCTGGGTCGGAGACCATCCTGGGGGTGGGGCGGGGGGAGCCATTTTTGCGAATGAGGTGCCGGAAATAAATTCGATCCAAATAGGGTCTAAATAATGGGTCGTTAACGGTTATTTAGCTGTTGTGGGTAAAAAAAACATTAAAAGGAAGAACAACACAATTGTCGATTGGTTGAGAGACTTTAGAACAAGTCTGGGGTGGGTGGGTGTGGGGAGGTGGCAAACTTCCGACTGGGGGTGGCACGGCACCCCCAGCTACATGTCTGGTTGAACGCAACGCTTGTTGGCCACTCGCAGGCGCCTCAGTGGACATTCACTTTCTACTCAAGGAGACCCACTATTAGTGCAAGGTCGACATGACATTCGAAGTGCACCTCGCATGGGGCGCTGTGCTGCTCTGTCTGTTCATTGTTGTCTGTCTATGCCACTCCACGTACCTGTGCTACTTGCTGGCAACTCGGCTTCTCCCCTGGGTCTCTGATGATCAACCGAATCCAAAGACTAAGTGATTCACCTTGCCTTGCGACTGTGTGACTTCGCTGCGCAGCGTTTGTGACATGATTTGGTGAACGTAATAAACGACTGCTTCTTTCCGATGGTGCTGTCTCTCCTCGTGCTGTTTGTTGTCTCTCCTCAACTGTCTTCCAAGTGTGCTTGCAAACGAAGCAGTGAAGTTGCCTACAGCCACCACTCAAGCGGCATACTAATCTGTGAATCTTTCTATGACGGTAACGCTGCGTATAGTCATTTCGGTTTCGCTTGCATTCGTCTTGCTCGTCTGGCTCAAGAGTGGCACTCGTTCTGAGATGGCTCACAAGGTGCTCGTTTCCGTGGAGTTCGAGGTGTTTGGACGCGTGCAGGGTGGGTCCAGTCGCTTTTTCCACGCACCGGCTGTGAATGGAGCTGTGCGTATTGTCTGTCGTAACAGGGGTGTTCTTTCGAAAGTTCACGAAGAATCGCGCCAAGGAGCTAGGTCTGGTGGGCTGGTGTCTCAACACGCGCGCAGGCACCGTCAGAGGCGTCATAGAGGGTCAGAGGTCGAGCGTCGACCAAATGTACGGGTCAACCGTTGTGGGTGTTATGAGAGTTATTTCGGTGTGGTTTGCTACAGGAAAGCGTGGCTGTCGTCCGTGGGAAGCCCCCATTCGCGCATCGACGAAGCGCGATTCTCGAACGAGAAAGTTCTAGAGCACTTGGAACACGAACGCTTCTCCGTCGTCCACGAGTGAACCACTGCGTGAGGCATACATGCAACAGGGGGGGGGGGGAGGATCGGAGACCATTCTGGGGGGTGGGGGGCGGGGGTAGAGAGGGAGGGGTTGTCAGAGGGTAAAAACTGTGTCTAAATAGGCACTTTATGGTCAAAAATGGGCTAAAAGAGGCTATAAATACCGTTATTTAGCTGTTTTAGGGTAAAAAAACACTGAAAAAGACGAAAAATACGCTACTTTCTATAGCTGTACACAAGTGGAAAACTTCGGGAAAATTCTGGGGGGGGGGCCTGGATAGGGGCATAATTCCGGTTGGGGGGCGGCAACCCCCAGTTACATGTATGGCGTGAGGCCGAACTTACTTTTGGCGAGTGCGTGGGAACTGTGATTGACGTTCTTTTTTTGCGAATCTCATTGGCCTGAGGAAGGAGCAGGCACCGCACGCAAATGTACAGGTCGTTTTTGTAGACCACACGCAAAGCAGATCCGCATAGCACCTCGACTAGACGAACACGACACGTACGTACACAACACAAGGCCGATTCTGTGGCAGCTATAATCTAATTGGTTGAGGCTGCCGCAGCATCGGCGTTGACACCAACACAAGACACATTGCCGAGTATGTTCAGTGCACACCGCCGCACGACACGCGATGTCAAACTCAAAAGCGTTACCTAAGTACGGGGTACGTGTGTTTGGCGATGGTTGTTGGCTGGAGTTTCATCTCGTGGAGTTAAACATGGAGGGGGCCTGTTCGGATTGGCTCTCAGGCACCTCCCAGAGGATCCTGCTCTCGTCTGTGGCGGCGTTTGGCACCGCTTCCAGGGGCGCTAGCGCCGCAGCCGGCGCCTCATCGGCCTCGAAGCTACCGTAGCCTCGCCGGCTTTGGTGATTTTGGCGCTCGGCGAGGCGTCGGCGGTGCTGCTGGTGCATGTAGAGCGCGTGCAGGCTCATCTCCACGGCCGACGCGTCCACGGCAGCGCCGCCGTCCACGCCAGACGCCAGCAGAGACGAGCCGCCGCCCATGGAAGAAACGAGCGGTTGCAGCAGACCCGACTGGTGCATGCTCGCCAGCAGGGACAAGGAAGCCGTCTGAGGGTGGTGTGACAGTGGTTCGGACAGGCATGGTCCGCACAGGAGGTTTACCTGCTCGACTCCTCTAATCGGTCCCTCGTGACTGGCGACGCCGCGGCCCTTGACGACAACGCCGGCATGGCTGTCGTCGCTCGTCCCAGCAGGCTGTCCGAGTTGCGAGAAGGCGACTGGTGGGGGACCGATCGGCGCCAGGTTGAGACTACTCCAGAGCGGGTTGTCCTGGAGCAGCTGCTGGTGATGCAGCGCCGAGCGCGCGTCCGAGCACAACTGCAGCACGCGCGACGCTTCGCGCGCTCCGAGATGAGCATCTGCTAACTACGCACCTTCTCGCTGTGAGCGTCGAGGAATTTCGCGGTCGGCCCTCCCTCCTTGGGCCTCCACTGGGGATTCGTCGACTTGAAGTGCACCACCGACATCTCGGTCTTGCCAAAGTTGGCCTTGTGCAGGTCCTTCTCCACTGTAAAGCGAGTCAGCTACCATTCCATACCCATCACCAATCCACCACCCCCCCCCCCCTCCTACCATCGTTGGCGTCCGCTGGCGCATCGTCCGTGGACCACAACCGATCGCCATGCGTGCCGATGTCCATTTGCGCGAACGAGCAAACGTCCCCTGCAAGAGAGGCGGACAGTAGCTACGCCGCGTCTAATTAATTAGAGCGTCTCGTCTCCTCAAAGTCCACCGACCGAGTCCCTCCACTTCGACCGTGTAGTCGTGGTAGAACTTGACGAATTGGCGCGCCCGGGGCCGCATCCAGAAGAGTAGCAGCAACGGGGTCAAGATGGGCGAGAGCAGCTCCTCGACCAGGTGGAGCGGCTTCAGCTGGAAGAAGCGCTCGAACTCCCGCCGAACGCGGTCCGAGTGCGCCTCTCCTGAACAGCCGTGTGCCCCCCCAAATAGACACTGAAGAACCCGGCCAGAGAGCGCACCGATCCAGCCGTCGGGCAGGTAGTGGACCTGCGCCAAGATCAACTGCATGAGGTAGGAGGGACAAAAGACCAGGTTCTCATCGGGAATCAGAACGCGGCAGCCGTAGATCACGAGCCCGCACACGGTCATCACCGTCAGCACGTGCTCCACCTATGACACGTGTGTGTGTGCGTGCGTGCGTGTGTGTGTGTGTGTGTGTGTGCGTGCGTGCGTGCGTGCGTGCGTCCGTAAGGGCGCTAGGCGACAAAGGCCCAGTCACCTGGAGCACGTCCTCGTCCCAAGCGCTGAGCGCGAACAGCGCGCCAAAGAGAGCGGCGGCGACGAAGGCGGTGTGCTTGGCGAATATCTCGCCCAGTCGACTGGCGAACAGCTCGCAGTACTGAGTCGCCGGCTTGTGCGCCCGACTCAGACGGGCCCACAACTCGTGGTCCAACTCGTTGAAGTGCCGGAAGAAGTACCTGGGCAAAGAGAGAGGGAGGAAGTGATGATTGAAGAGGAGGATGGGACATCGGGGGCTGGCCGCACCTGCCATAGTTGGACCAGCGCCGGTGACCCAGCGCGGCCGGTTCCCTCTTGGCCAGTTCCATGGCGGAGAAGAGACTGTAGAGCAGCTGATAGAGAAACACGAAAGGCAGAAGCACGAGGTTGACGAGACCCAGACGAGTGATGTTGCGCTCGAACTCGCTGAAGAAGTTTTTTCGGAGGCATCCTTTTCTGTGCGTGCGTGCGTGCGTGCGTGCGCTAGACGAGGCAACGAACCTCGTGACGTCGCTGAGTCTCTGGGCGTCCTTGACGTTGGCCTTGAGCTGGAAGCGGTCCTGTTGCCAGAAGCTGAAGGGTCCGCCGAGCAGCAGGAGCCACAGGTTGAACTTGAAGTTCTCCGTAAGGTAGTCGACCTGCAGGTTGACCAGCGGCACGGTGAGCTTGGGCGGCAGCAGGCCCTTGTTGACCATGGCGACGACATAATTGCGGTGTCGCAGCACGCGCTGGTAGACGGAGAGGGGCGTGAGGCCCGATGACGTGATGCACAGCTCCAGACGCGACTGAGCCTGCAAACACCGCTGGCGGCGCATGTGATATGTGGTACTCGCACGAATAATCATCGATTGCTTCGGACCATGTGTTCTCTGTTGGCGAAAAAAAAATTGCAAACACGAAACCTGGCAGACTTTCTGGAGGACATCGTTCCACGTGAGGTTGTCCAGCTCCTCCTCGTCCACACTCAGCGCTTGGCAGTAGAAGCGTTTGATCTGGTAGAAGTTGATGAGCTTGTACGCCGATCGAACTAGGGAGAAGAGCCAGAAAGCCAAAGACACCAGAAGCACTATCCACGCTAGCGGGTGCAGCTTCGCGTAGCACTGAGGCACCAATGCATCCTGAAAGAAATACTTACGCACAATTTAAGCGCGCATACGCATTACCAATCGTCATACACTTTGGCTTGTCACTATAGTGCCCACGAAAATTGGGCCAGGGGAAGGGTAAAAATCGCGAAATTTGTCAGACAAGGGTGGATAAATCGGGATTTTCGGGATGAAGTTTTAGACGTCGTGCACAAAAAAAGTGGTACTTATTCGCCTCAAAATGGACCCAAAACGGTTCAAAACGTGATCTAAATGCCATTTCTATGCACCTTTAAGCTGCAAAGTACACAAAGACAGAGCACATGCACACGCACACGCACACACACACACACACACACACACACACACACGCAAAACGAGCATGATGTCTCAGGTCAGCAACGAACCAAAATATGCGTCTTGTTGGCGGAAGTCGAGGGCGTGTTTCTGAACAACACGCCATAATCCACACACTGAAGCAGCACTGTTGCAAACGCCAAGATGAAGAGAAATTGCAGTAGAGACAAGACTTCCCCAACGAAAATACAGACAAATCCTCTAAACAAGGAATATTGATAGTTTCACATACTGACTGACGTGTAATATACTAAGATACTAAGTTCTCCTACCCTTTTTGGTGGTAATCATAGATTCTCGAGAAGAATGCATCCAAATTCTCGACGTGTTCCCAAGGTGTTATGGCGGATGCTGGTCGGACTTTGGAGGGCTTCTTGCGACTCCTGGGTGCCACTAAATTCGCCGAGTCTTCGGAGAATTGCACCCTGTGAGTCTGAGGCACTGGCGCAAACTGGTCAGCCTCAAGCCTGAACGGTTACGCACTTTTGAAGAAAAGCACTTCAATCCATGAAGAGCAATCTTTTCACAAACTCTTGCGTCGGCGTCTGCTGACTAGAAGGAGACGGAAAACTTTGGTACGCGTTGCGGTACACTTCAGTCATTTTCTTGGAGAGTCTTTGAGGACTGGATTGCACCAGCTAACATCACAAGTTTTCAATCGACATTGTGAAATTTCGGTAAACCTAAACTCAGTGTACAAGTATACCAGTGTACGGACCTATTTTCTTAGGCTCGCGCCTCGCTTAGGCTTAGACTTGGGCTTTGCTTAGGCGTAGGCTCATGCCTCGCGTAGGCTTAGGCTTATGCATTGCTTAGGCTTAGGCTTAGGCTTAGGCCTGCATAGGCTTAGGATGAGGCCTTTCTTAGTTTGAAACACCTAGTCTTAGTCCTAGTCAAAAAGTTTCAGTGTACAAGCCATTTTCTTTGTTTTCGGCTTAGCTTAGGCTTAGGCTCAGGCTTAGCATTTTGCTTAGGCTTAGGCCTAGGCTTAGGCTTAGGCTTAGTCCTAGGCTAGACTTAGGCTCAGGCTCCGTACACTGGTACACTGATTACACTGAGTTTAGGTTTCCCGAAATTTCGGTGCGCAAACCGTTACCCGGCCTATAACAAACGCGGTTGACTTTGTGGTAACCGCAGTGTAAACAGCAACCAACTGCGAAAGCGCATTTCAATTCCGATTCAGCTTAGTACGCAGCCTAACAGCAATTGAAGCGAGCGGATTGTAACTTCAAAGGCTTGAGAAGGCACGTTCATTTAAAATAAATAGATATAAATCATTTCTTACCCAAAACATTTAGAACTACTACTCCTTCCTCACAAGCGACTTGCGTACTTTCACTGCGGTCGTCCTTCAGAATCGCCCCAGAAAACTTTATAATACGAGTGCGACGCTACTTTTATTTGCGTTTGTCCCCGTTCAATGAAATTGTGATGAGTAGCGAGTGCCTACTGCACACATCGTCCGAGCAGCAAGAGCTGCGAACGCCACGAAGGCGTATGCTCGTGGCAAGGCAAAGACGCTGTCGTCGGCTACTGTATCTGTTACGCCGTTCCGTCATTCCGTGTGTATCTGCATGGACTGTGAACTGTGAATCCGCCAATGCTACCGTGCGTTTTGCGCGATAAAACTCAACCGCGCAACGCGGAACCCAACACTCAAAACGCTAGATTGTACAACGGCTAAAATTAAAACTAAAGCTCGATCGACTAAAAGTGGCGTGAATTTGAACAAAACGGTATGCAAATATGTAAAATTTACATTGTAGAAACATCAGCGCGTACCGTACGCCAAAATATCACACGCCTCAACGAGCGAGTTGTTGTTGTTGTTGTTGGATTTGGGGCGACGCTAGGAGGCCGTCAATGGCCCATTTAGCCTACCCATCTCCGTGACGCCTTCCCGTCTACAGCCGTATAAACCCGAAGACTTTCGGAAAAACGCCATCTGTAATCTAGGGCAGCGATGGCACGAGAAAATACATGGAAAGGGAAGTCCTCGATTTAGTGGCGCCATCAAGAATCGAACCCAGGACCTTGCGCGCAAGAGGCCGGTTTTTTTGCCACTAGGCCATGCGCTGCCCCAACGAGCGAGTGTTCTACTTCAAACTTTTGTAGGACATTTGCCTGTCATGGTTGTCTTGATGTGCCGAGCATCTGCTCTTTTATCACCAGTAAAAGGAGCGGTTAGTGTCGACTACCGCGTTTTCCGAGCAGCAACGCTTTAATAAAATGCTTATCACCCAGTGTGAGCGGGTGACGCCCCAGGTGCCACTCCTGCTAGCGACATTATTTCCTCTCAACATCGCAGCACAACATGAGGCTGTTCGTGTTGTTCAGTTGTGCGATTTTGGTTGTGCATTCGTCGCAGCTAACCAGAACAAATGCCAATGTTTTTAAATCGTTTGAGACGAAACTCAGTGTTTCGACGGAAGCGTTCGGCTATGTGTCCGACGCCACACTCGCTCGAGACATAGATCTTGAGAACGCAAAGCTCTCGAGCAAACAGACTCAGCTTCGGTCGCTGTCTGAGACGAGGCTGCCGAAAGTTGTCGAGCCACTAGAGTACGAATTGGAGTATCGACCCTACTACCCGGGCAGCACCACTGACGAGAAGAGGTCGGGTGCGCGGAGGCCGTAGCAGTCACAAAATGATTGCAGTACAGTGGTCATTTTGAGTCTACTACATACAGTCAGTGACGTCTGTTCAGACTGTTCACTTTCGATGGTCGCGTCAAGATCATAGTGGAAGTGGCGAAACCGTCGCGTCAGATCACGCTGCATGCGATCGAGAACTCGGTGACAATTCATTCGGTGAAGCTCACCGACGTCTATCGCCGCAAGACCATCAAGCTGCTCAAAATGGAATTTCTGCCGCGAAAGCAGCAACTGATTCTGCACTTCGAAGAAAAGACCCGAATGTACGAACGCATCGCCATAGAGTTCGTCTATACCGGAAAGATTGCGTCACCGGACACAGTCGAGGGCGTCATGTGGGATCGATACACTCAAGAGGGTGTCGATCAGTAAGCAGCACACTGTCACCGCGTCCGACTACATACGCTTACAGTGCCGCGACTTCGTTTCCAGCTATCTCATCGCGACCAAGTTCGAGGCAGCGCTGTTCCGCTTCACGACCCCAAGTTTCGACGACATTGACATGAAGGCCCGGTTCACGGCGAGCATCATTCACCCTTCGAACACTCAAGCCTTTTTCAACTCGCCGCAGCTTGAGAGCGCTGAAATTGGGTAAGGTTCGGGTCGGGAGCATACCTGTAACTGGGGGGGGGGGGGGGTTGGGGGGGGTTTCCCTCCCCCCACTTGTTGGTTTTGACCCTACCCACGCCCCCCCAACCCCCCCCCCCAGAAATTTGAAACTGAAAATGGTAATGTGTTTTGTATGGTGCTTTTGAGCAAAAATCGCCCAAAAAGTACCTATATTGGGTTATTTACAGTGTATTTTGACTAAAAAGTGCCTATTTTAGGGTTTTTACAGTGTATTTTTGACTAAAAATCAACCAAAAAGTGCCTATTTTTTTTCCTTCCCAGACCCCCCCCTCCTCCAGATTTTCCACCCCCCCCCCACCACCCCCCCAGAAAGTGCCCGAACCCTCCCCCCCAGGTCCAATTCCCGGTTACAGGTATGGTCGGGAGTGAGTGCCGCTTGCAGCATCCCTAGGACTTGCTTCGTTCCAGAGAGGGCCTGAACCGTACGGTGTTCAAGCGCACGGAGCGCATGTCGACGTACCTGCTGTGCTGGGCGGTGGGCAAGTTCGAGACGGCGTCGACGGTGAACGCGGACGGCACGCTCGTGCGCACCATCTACTGGGCCGGCATGGAGGCCGCCGTGCCCACCTCCGTCCACGCCTCCGCCCAACTCCTCGAGTTCTACGGCCGACACTTCAACCAGAAATTCCCACTGCCCAAGTCTGGTGAGTCTGCTCTAACGAAAACTGCGAATCTTGCAACGAACGCGTTAGCAACGTATGAAATGTAAAACAATTGCCGTTTGCAGTCCATGCGTACACTTGTGGAATTCATGATATTGCCAGGGCTGGGTGTTTGAAAACAATAAGCAACTACAACGCTCTGACAATGCAATAAATGCAGTCGTCAGACGGGCTGGACCGACCAACTGCAGATGCGCTGGCGGTGCCATCGATCAGCGTGGCGATGGAGCACTACGGCCTTGTGCTGTACGACTACCAGTACGTGCTGCACAACCTGCGCGTCATGAGTACCGACAGACGTCTCCTCAGCCTTCGCATCACCGCGCACGAGCTGGCACACATGGTTCGGCACTCGCTCGCTGCACGCAGACTGCACTGCGTGCTGGCGTCCTTGTCGCACGCCGGGACCACGCAGTTTAGTGGTTCGGCGACCTCGTGACGCCCCAGTGGTGGGACGAGGTCTTCCTGAAGGAGTCGTTCGCCTCTTACATGTCCTTCTACGGCCTCAGAGGCACGCATCAGGACCAGGGCGACGCTTGGGTGTGCAGCTGCTGCTGCTGCTGCTGCAGGCAACTCGGAATGAGCACGCGTCCGCCTTGCAGGAGCTGTACCGTCTGCTGCGACGCATCAACGTGGGAATGGACTCTGAGAACAATCCAGACACGCGGCCCGTCGTCAGTGACGTCATTCCCTACTTCAGAGGAGGCACCGTCTACGGCAAGGTCGGTGCACACCGCTTCCCCCAAACGCCCACCCGTCTTGTACTAACTCTGGACTGGACTGAAAAGGCATCATGTAGGTACATACCTACAAAACGTATATGTAAATGCAAAAATAACATACCTACACGTGCATTGCACGTGACTCACTGTTGCATTGTCGCTTATGGCATGGAAACTGGTTCCGGAATGTTTATGCTTGAGGTTGGTTACGTGTAAAAGGCTTATCAGTGGACAGTCACCCCATACAAGCGCGCGTTACGTTTCGCTTGGAGGCTGTTGCACTGTGGCGAGTGTACTCGACGATGATGACCCCACAAACATCTGAAAGTGGACTACATACATACCTAGTAGCTAGTCCTCTAGCTAAACTTGTCAACGTGACCTCCTACAACCGTTCTTGCTGACAGCATTTGGAACGATGGGAGTGGGGGGTAGCTAGAGCAGCAGCAGAGCAGAGCGCACTCCCAATCACTCGAATCGCTTAACGACCGTTCGAACGAAATGCTCTAGCCAAAAGTCTCGTCATCCAAACCACAGCCGCCGAATAAGTACATAAGGGAGTTGACGTTGCGTTGCACGCAAGCAAGCAGGCCATCTGACTTATCAGTTGCCGCCCACCAAGAGGAAAGGAGCGGGCACTGCGTACGTACGCCGCAGCCCTGTCTCGCAATTACGCATTTGATGCGAACCAGATATGGTGAGAATTTCCTTAGTCTCGCTTTTCACCCTGCCATGGCTCGTTGTGGGCTCTTCGGAGCCGACGAGCAGTTCTCGTCATGCCTCCAAGGCGGAATTCACAAAGCACAGCTTGCCGTCCCCTTTTGAGTTTGCAACGAGCGAAGATGGGGAACTGGCTGGATTCACGGTGCAGAAGAACCATGACTCGGCGTTGAGGCGATTTCAAAAGCTCCGCTCACTTTCCGAGACTAGACTCTCAAAGCGACTCAGACCAGTCACCTACCAGCTCATCTACCACCCGCACTATCCTGGAAGCACAGATGACAAAAGCCGGTGCATTATTTGAATTTTGCGTACATCCTGAAGGTTCACGTACATACGCTCAACTGCAGCTGTAGATACTGAGGCACTGCGTGTGTATTTGTAAGTCTCAATTCTAGACACTTTACCTTTGACGGTCGTGTCAAAATCCGAGCCATTATTGACGAGCCGATAAAAGCTGTGGTGATGCATGCCATTCAAGAACTGACAACTATTCACACTGCCTCAGTCACGCTTCTTGGTGACGACGGCACCGAAAGAATTCCATTGAAAGTTGCCAAAGTTGAATTTTTGGCTCACAAGCAACAGCTGGCGCTGCATTTGGGGAAAGAAATTTTGAGGACTCGTCAAGAGTTGGAGGTGGAAATCGCGTATAGCGGCAAGCTGAATCCTCCCGATGCCGAGGGAGGCCTCATCTGGGACCGATACGTCATCGATGGGAAAGAACAGTCAGTGAAGCGATTGGATCTGTGCAGCCAAGCGGAGCAACGCTTGTTTTGCTTGCAGCTATTTGGTGACGACATTCTTCGAGCCGGCCAGAATGCGTCTGGCAACGCCGAGCTTCGACGACGTCGACATGAAAGCGCAGTTCAAGGCCACGCTCATTCATCCCTCGAACACGCGCGCGTTTTTCAACTCCCCACGACTCGAAAGCCGTGACATCGGGTGCGTGCGTGCCTGTCTACACTGTTGATCAGACAGCGCCCGGTGTGTTCTCGAATCTTCCAGAAACGGACTGAATGAGACGACATTTGACTGGACCCCAGAGATGTCGACCTATCTCGTCTGCTTCGGCATTGGCGACTTCAGAACCGTGGAAGCGGTGAATGGCCACGACACGCTCGTGAGAACGATTCACTGGCCAGGCATGGAGCACGCTATTGGGGACTCCGTCACTGCTACCGCGTCCATGCTAGAGTTCTTCGGCGACCTCTTTGATTTGAAATTCCCTCTGCCGAAAGCAGGTTAGCACATTGTCTTCTGCGCGCTTCGTTTTCCATAATCCGCGCCTTTAAGATTCGCTGATGGTGCCCAACTTTCTGACCGGCATGGAACACTTTGGTTTGATTCTCTACAACTACGACTATGCCATGTACAATCCTGTGGTGATGGCAACCTCACAACGCGTGCGCGCAGCCTTTATTCTTGCTCATGAAGTGTCTCACATGGTAGGCAGGTTTTTGACCCAAGTATATTTCTCTACAAAACAAAATCTCACGACCACTACCGTTTCAGTGGTTTGGCGACATTGTAACTCCCGAGTGGTGGGACGAAGTGTTTATCAAAGAGTCTTTTGCTTCCTATCTTTCGTTCAAGGGATGTCAATCAGCGTTTCCAGATCAAGGCGATATTTGGGTATGCGTATGCAGAACCAAAATCGCAATGGTTCAACACAGCGTTTGTGGATTGCGGCTGATGCTGAATACAGACGCTGCTTCGACTGGTCGTCAGAGACAATGGCGGCATGCGTGCAGAAAACTCGCCCAGCACGAGGCCTGTCATCGACGATGCTCTACCCTACTTTCGCGGCGGCGAAGTCTACGGAAAGGTCTGTCAGCACTTTCTGCCTTGGCACTTCCCAATGTTTTTGGTCGTTGCATGTTTCGAGTTCAAAATAAACTTTTGAGCTAATATCTAGCGCGTCACAGCAGCGAAAATGTTGCACGCTGCGCCCCACGCGTGCGAAGCGAAAGGAAACACTGCAGCTTTGCGAACTTTTTTTACACGGTTTTCCATACCCGCTAAAAAGGTGCGAGGAGGATTACATGCTGCTGCTACTGCTGCGCATCGCCCATTTTCAAATTGTTGTCGGTTTCACTTGCTGGTTAGGGCGTTGCTACAGCTGTATGTACATACAGGTACCTGCGGCTGCTGTCTGATAAGCTCTGTCACTGCTTAGGCTGTAAACTTGCATAAGCTGAATTGCACAGCACAAACCACGTATACTTTCTTCTACGTGCTACTTGCATTGTGCGACCATGTTAAAAAGTTACTGCATAAAGTTTCTCATAAGCACATCGTTTTTACTGGTGTTACACAGCAGTGCCGCTACTGAATTTCAAAATCATCTAGCAGTTGCCAAACAATCGCTGACTCTGTCAGATGGAAGACTGCCCAAAGAGTTTGTTCCAACAAAGTATGACTTGGAGCTGCACCCCTACTATCCTGAGAGCACTTCCGACTCTAACAAGTACTTCATTTGTCCGGGTTGTTCAATATACCTGTCACATTTTTTAACTCCACATTTGCATTGCAGATACTTTCAATTTGATGGCAAAGTACTGATAACGGGAAATCTGTTGAAGCAATTGAAGACAATTAGGTTGCACTCTGTCCAACAAAACACAATTCATTCTGTGAAGGTGACAGAAAAAACCTCAGGAAAAACCATTCCAATCAACAAAGTAACATTTGACATATCACAAGGGCACTTACTGATTCATCTGTATGATGCAATTGCACCCCAATTAATCACTGTAGAACTTGTATACAGTGGAAAGATGGGACGCATGCAGGAAGGTTTTGGAATGGTTTCTGGGCAGTACTCAGCAGACGGGAAAGACAAGTTGGCTTTTTTGAATTTATTTGGACTAACACCTCAAAATTATATTGCCCTAAATAAATAGGTTTATTGTCTCGACTATCTTTGAGCCGGGATTTTTTCGTCTAATGGCTCCGAGCGTTGACGACATAGATTTTAAAGCGACTTTCGACCTCTCACTCATTCATCCATCCGACCGAATGGCTGTGTCAAACTCAGCTGTTGAGAAAACGTCGTCAATCGGGTTCAGTTTTCGTTAGCGAACTTTTCTAGAATTCTGGACTTATAAAACGTCTGCTTGCTTCAGAAACGGACTAAACCAAACAACATTTGAGCCAACGCCAATAATGTCGACTTATCTTCTGGCGTTCGCCATAGGCGACTTCAAGACTGCAGCAGTGACCAGCAAAGACGGCACCATCGTTCGAACAGTGTATTGGCCAGGCGTGGAAGACGCCGTAGAGGAGTCTCTGTCATCCACTGCTGCTTTGCTCGATTACTTTGGAGCGCATTTTGGCGTTAAATACCCTTTGAAAAAACTTGGTACATCTTGTCGACTTTTTTATGGCAAGATGTCAACTGCGTTAGAAAGCAAAATGGACGATTTTAGACTCCGTAGCCATGCCGACATATGGAACAGGTGTGGAGCACTTTGGCATGATATCGTATCACTATGATTTGTTGCTGTTCAATCCACATGTTATGAACACGAGACGGAGAATCGTCGCCGCAAAGATTACTGCCCACGAAGTCGCGCACATGGTACAAGGTTATACTACAATGCGTTGATGTAGCCCCCTTCCCACCCCACTGAATTGCAGTGGTTTGGTGATTTGGTCACACCGAAATGGTGGGATGAGCTTTTCTTGAAAGAATCCACAGTGTCAGACCTTGCGTACCATGGCATGTCTGCAGTTTTCCCCAACCAAAAGGAGTCTGTGGTATGCCATTTTTGTATCGTCTTTACAAGCAGTTGTGGAAAAGTCGAAATGTAGGAACTGACAAGACTGGTTGACGGCATCAATTATGGAATGAACAACGAAAACGGCGCGACAACGCTGCCTGTGATTAGTGACCAGGAACCGTATCACAGAATTGGTGAAATATACGGAAAGGTAGACGAAGCTGTCCGTAGCTTCAAAACAGATGCTGCAGCCGAATGAGTGCATGTGCAGCACACAACATTAAATAATTCAACATTAAATTCAAAGCCAGTCCAGTCCAGAGTTCAAACTGTGTGTGCCCATTTATAGTGCAGTGCATTATGTCGATCTTTCAGGGATCAGCAATTCTGCGTATGCTGGGGCTGGCCATCGGAGAAGAGGCGTTCCAAAGGGTCGCCCTCGCCAACTTCCTGAAGAAATACAAGTTCAAAAACGCCAATCGGCATCAGCTTTGGGAGCAAGTTGACGCTGCACGTTGTTTTTCTTTCTTTTTTTTGGTTTACTTAAAGGCGCCTCAATCTACGTACTACATATACATGGCGGTTTAGTTGACAACAGCGGCGGGCCAATTGGACTGGTGCGGGAGACCATGGGACACGGCCCGCTTCATGGATCCCTGGCTGCTGCAGCGCTCCATGCCCGTGCTGCGCGTGCGCAAGACGCGCTTCGGTTTCGCCATCAAGCAGGAGCCGCTCGGCAGCGTCAAGGAGTCGCCCAAGTCGCCCTACCACTACTCGTGGCCCATTCCCATCTGGTTCAAGACTCACGACACAGAGGAACTCCAGTTTGTCTGGATGCCACCGAGTGCGTGCAGTGCACTCGACGCTTGCAATCGTTATTTTTCCTCATTGCGCGTTTGCAAAGATGACCTGGCACACGCGTGACCCGTAGGCTACGACAACTGCGGCGCTGGGAACGAGGTGGAGGTGGCGACGACGAGCGATTGGATTCTCGTCAACGCCGAGGTGCGCTCCTTCGCGCGCGTCGTCTACGAGGACGAGGCGCTGCTGCCCCGACTCCTCGACGTCGTCCACAACTCGCCGCTCGTATGCACCATGAGAGCTGCAGTCGGACACCATCTCTCACACTCTTCTGACTTTCAGCATTTCGACTTGAGGAGCCAGGCGCAATTGATTAGCGACGCCGACAACGCCGTCATGTGAGTGACTGAGCGAGACTTCTGTCTTCCATGGCGAGCGCAATTCGGCATGTTGACCAGGCGCGGACTGAAGTCGCCAGCGTACGCGCTCGAGTCCCTGAGAGTGCTCCAGAGCCAGTCCAACTACGCCGCCTGGGCGCTCGCGTCGCGCCTGCTGGGACAACTGGATCGACGCATGATGTCGCACACCTTGACTCCACTCTACAAGGTCTATCGATCGCAGTGCTCGCTTTGATTGGACACAATGCCTAGGTCGTGCCACTTCAGAAATTCGTCAAAAACCTCATTGAAGATGTTTACCACGAGCACGGGTGGAAGTTGTCGAAACTGTGGAACGACAAGTTAGTCAAAGAAATTGACAAATAATTGCCTTAAACACCTTTTTTTTAATAGTTCCTTTTATGCTAGACAAAGTTACGGAAGGTTTTCTATGGTCTACATGCTCTACAGGCTCGCCAACGTGCGGCTGACGGCATTCGCTTGCAAGCACGGCTTCGACGGCTGCGTCGAAGAAGCAAAGCGCAGACTGGACGCCGTGCTCGACGCGTGCAAGGACTCCAAAACCGGAACCAGCGCCTGCAGCGAGTACGCTCCCCGCAAGACTGATCATTCTCACGAGACGGAAAATCGATGTTTGCAGCGAGGATCCCGACTTCCGTGGCGTGGCCTACAGCTACGGGCTGCGTGGCGTTCGGGAGGTGACGATGCTGGAGCGACTGATGGGCATGGTCGACGCGGAGCTGGCCACCTACGACAACAACGGCTACGCGGTCGATCAGGAGCACGAGCGATGGCTCGTGGCGATGGCGCACTTCCAGGACCCCGCCATCTTGGCCAAGTCCGCGTCGACGTCGACGCACGTTTTTGAGGCAGCGTCTGTCGATTCAGGGTCGTCGACTACGCGGTCAAGCACAAGGACCGGCGATGGATGCAGGTCGTCGGCAACATGGCGTCGAATCCCAGCGCCGCAGCCGTCCTATGGCGCTACCTCAACGACAACGCCGACTCCGTGCTTCAAATGGCCGAGAGCGACCTTTCCAGCTACCTGTCCGGCATGGTGGCCGGTTGGTCTCAGCAGAGTCAATTCTTGGAGGTGCGTAGACGGATTGTTTCTCTCACGTTTTTGTGAGAACTCCTGTATACATAATCGATTGATCCATGTAGCTGACGGCCATGGTGCACAAGGCGCCCAGTGATGGAGCTAAGGCGATGCTCAACAAGGCTGCCAGCACAGTCGCTGACAACGCCAATTATCTGAGTGGAGAATTCCGAGAGACTCTCCGATATCTGCACGAGAAAGCGGGCGTTGTCGAGTCACCAAGTGGGACGTCTCGCCTAATCGATGACCTGACAGCCAAAGAATACAAAGTCACGCTCAAGTATGTTGACGTGACACTTCCAACCGTACTGAACTGTTATTGACACCATACATTTGTATCTGCAACTGGGGGGGATGTACAACAATGTAGGTAGGGTTGGGTGATGCTGAGTCTCAGTGAAATTGTGTCTTCAGAACAAATGTTCGCATGCCAGGACAGCCAGAGTGGAAATTGCCGACCCTAGACGGCACCGTGGATCTGCAGTTCATGGCCAACAAAGAAGCGAACATGCTGCGGATCCATTCCCGAGCCACTTTTGTCGCTCAGGTACGCATTCGGCGACACGCAGTGCACACTGTTATGTTATGTGTACGTACGTGCATATGTACATACGTGTACTTGGTGAACCGAATCTATGGTGTCTACATGGTGTTTAACCGGATTACAGGATTCCGTCATACTTCTTGACAACGCTGGAAAGCAGCTGGACATTGACAAGAGTGGTGTAATGATGGATCTTGAAAACACTCAATTGCTCATTCCGCTGAAAGCGGCGCTCAAGCCGAAAGAAGTGTATCGGTTGATTGTTCACTTTTACAGTTTGGCTCCAGATGACACTATGCTGAGGTATATTTGTTACCGCGCAAGCACGCACCACATATACGACCTGAAACTGTGCACTCGTGTCAGTTACAACATTGGCACGACGCCCAAGTCGAGCATGTCGGTGCGTAGCGTGCTGCCTTGTCTCGACGACCTCACTCAGAAGGCGGTGTTCCACCTGCAAATCGTCCACCCCTCCTCCACCACCGCACTCTCCAACGCGCTAGAGGACGGCTCGACCGTGTTGGGGTGCGCAATTCTTTTCAAACGCTGCGGCCACAACGAGTGAGGGTGCTTGAGCCACTCTAGGAATGGCTGGTCGGTCACGAAGTTCCAGCCGACGCCCGTGATGTCTCCGCATCTTCTGCAAGTTTTCGTCGGGAAATTGGAGAAGGTCGAGAAGACGGAGAACGGTCTGACCGTCAGAGTGTTTTCGACGCCCAACCACAAGCGGTACACGGCGCCGATTCTCGACACGACACTGTATTACCTGCAGCAGCTTTCGAAATTGCTCGGCGTGCCGCTTCCGCTTGCAAAATCAGGTTTGTTTGCAGCGATTCTACTAGGTGACGCCAAATCAACAACCTGCATTGTTGACGTTCCAGACGTAATTGTTCTGCAAAAAGGCCGCTCGTTTGCTCAAGTCCAGTACGGCTCAACAGCTTACAGATGGGACTATGCGTTGATCAATCCCAAAGTTCAAACCAAAGTAGAGATTCTTGAAGCCGACATCGTCCCAGCGCATGAATTGAGTCACACGGTAATAACATACCTACACGTCGTAGGTCGCATACAGTACGTAGGGTGGTTGATGTACACTCTACATAGGTACGTTGTACATAGAGTGTGAAACAAATACTGCTCAGACAATGTCATTCAGTGGTTTGGAAACCTGGTAACGCAGAAGTGGTGGAACGACATGTTCCTTCAAGAAGGCTTATCGACGTACTTGGAGATGGAGCTAGTCAAGCTGCGCCACAACAAAGACATCCACTACTGGGTACTGTAACGCTCGACAGAGTAGGTATTCATGTGGTCCAAAATATTACATGAAATGATGACAGGAATCTTTCTACTGGCCGAGCATGTGCGACAGCATCATGGTGCTGGATGGCACTGTGGACCGTTCGCGGCCAGTTGTCTCGTCCAAGCCGCCGTTTAGGCACTCGGTCATCTACAGAAAGGTGCGCGTGCCGCGCTCTCTTTTCAACGAGCAATTCATCGATTTTAGGCAGCCTGCCTCTTGAGGCAGATTGAATACGTCATGGGCAAGAAACCGTTTTTGTCTGGACTGAAGCATTTCTTGACCAAGTATTCCAACGGCGTGGCAGACCACACCGATCTGTTCAACGCTCTGACAGAGGTAAACCCGTGCTTTCCAAATTCACTTTTCTCAGATTGTTTACCCACTTGCCAATTGAACTACAGGAAGCCAAGAGCGCTAACGTGACGGGCTGGGATAACGAGCCACTAGACGTTCAAAAGTTTATGTTAACCTGGATCTATCAGCAATCTTTTCCAGTCGTCATAGTGTACAAACTCGCCGACTCAACTGTGACAGTGTGCCAACAGCCGTACAACTCCAGGCAAGACTTGCCTCCGAATCGATTGAATTATCTGTGGCATATTCCTTTGCACATGCTTATGAAATCTGCTACTGGCACGCAAAAGAAGACTGTTTGGCTCACACCAGACGGTTCGAATTAAAACAGATTCCGTTCACATGCTAATGACCTTTTCGGCAACTTTTAGCGCCTTGCAAGTTTGTCTCCGTGGCCAAAGATGTTTCGTACACATTGGCGACAACAAAGAATTCGGCCTACGTCAGAGTTCTGTACCACCCAAGCGTGTGGAGCGGCATTGCTGCAGAATTATCCAGTGATCCGCGGGTATTTGAAATCACATTATCCGAAGTCAAAACCACATTTCTTGTGACGTCTTACAGGCAATCGACAGCCGTACAAGAACCAGATTCCTGCAGGATATAATCAACTTGGCTGACACCAAAAAGTAAGTATGAAACGTAAGTAACGAAGAGTAAGTACTGTAGCAAACCAGTATGCCAAACATGTGAGCGGTCGATATTGTACCAGTCAGCACTACATCCTCATGCGTTCAGCTTTGGCAGAGCGACATACAAGACTTTGTTGGAGGTTGTCCCAACGCTGCCGAAACAATTGGAAGACTATTCAGTCTGGAACGAATTACTTGGAGTAATCGACAAGGTCACAACCAAGCTGAGATATCATCCCATTAACCGCGATATTATGGTGCGCATTGTGATTTGTCTTAAACTTGGTTGCGTACCGTAGTGCAAAACATACGCAAATTCAGCGTCTCTCAAGCAAAGTAATTTTGGAAACGTATGAGAAAGTGGAGAAGAAATGGGAGACAGATCAGAACGCAAAACCGCTGTGAGTGCATACGGTATACACAATTATATACCCACATATAAGTTTGAGATGCGCATTTTAGATCGCAAATGCTGCAGCTTACCTCGTGGGCTTGCAAGATGGGTCATCCGAAGTGCTTGTCGAAATCCAACGAACTCCTCAAGACCATTTTGAAAGACTGCAGCCAGTCAGTCGTGGACGACTGCTCTAGGTGATTCGTTCGGTTTGGGATTCGACGCATGACGCTGCATCGATTTGGGTTTAGTGTCCCGCCGGAACTGCGCGACCTGGCCTACTGCTACGGCCTCCAAGCTGATGCAAACAGCGCCACATGGTATCAGCTCTACAGTTACCACCAGCGGCTCGTGACCTTGCCCCAGCGCATCTTTAATCAAGAAATCAAGCGCATCGCGAATGGACTGGCGTGCACTAAATCGGCGGAGATGCATCTGAGGTGCGGTTCTTGCAGTCTTCCTGGTTTGGTCATGGTTATCGTTGCGGATCAATGCAATGACATCGTTTCAGTATCCTCGACGCCACCTTTCGAGGCGCATTTCACGACAGCAACGAAGTGCTCGGCAAACTGGCGAGCCACTACAAGGCGGACGACACCATGTACCTGTACGCCATGAGAAACCTCTTCAAGGTCTCCATGAATGGACCCCTCTTCAAGCAGTACCTAACGGCCATGGTCAAGCCCTGGTACAAAGCGTCACACATGAGCCGCGTGAGTAACGCTGCAACAACATATACATACCATAATAAACGGTTAAGCCCCCCTGGGGCTAATTTTTTAGCCCACCTCTAAGTAGGGTGTATAATTATAGGGGGGGGCGGCTAATCTACAAAAGAAACGAAAACAAAAGGGGGGATTTTAAACTGGAAGTGTCGATGAGTGGGAAGATGTGTGGGCAAAAAGGCGGTTTCACTTTAGCTGACTGTGTTGCTGCGGCATCCATTGTTGTCACAGAGTTCGAAGAAGCACGTCATTAGCGCACAAGAAATGGTCGACAACAATGCCAATTGGGTCAAGAAAAACGCCAAAGACATTGCTTCTTTTCTGAAGGAACACAAAAAGCAGAATGCAGTTAATTGACATGATAGAGACAGAGTTACCTAGCGCCAACCGCCAATAAATATATACTTTTATATACCGCGTGAATTGGCGTCACATACTAAGCAAAATCCTTGATTTGTCTTTCTTTCAGCGTGCTTGCAACGTTTATCGTTACATGAGTGTCTAGTGACAGAAAAAAAAATTGAGTTGGGAGTAAAAAAATTGCGTATGTTCACAGTAGGCTACAGTATAACGTTCTATATTTAAATATTATACCGTAATTAGTTGAAGATTATGGGGTACGTTTGTACAAAATGTAAATTCGCAGTAATTAGCAATGTTCTTTTTCTGTTTTTTTTTTGCTTTGGCTTTGCTGTGTGTTGGAGAGTTTGCTCAACAGTTCAAAAAGTGTTGGACTGTGAAACAAACAAGCCTTTGCTACGCGAACTCCGTCGATCTCACTTGGTTGTCTCCTCACCCGCCCGCTCTCATTAGCATCCGTGCCAGTCGAGTGAGCGTGAGGTTGGAGTGGGAGGTTGGTTCCCAGCCCCAAAAGCGGGGTGGTTGAGTTGGGTTGAACCCAATGGAAAAATTTTGCACCACAATAGCCCCAAGGTAGGTATACTTGTGCAAAATCGGATGTAGGTTGGTACTCTTTTTTACGGGCAGCGTATGGCCTAGTGTTTGACATTCGGCCTCTCACGACGGTTCTGGGTTCGATTCTTGATGAATTCCATATTACCTATCAATGGATTTTCTCGAATGATGCATACCGTGCGAAAAAGCGGCAAACGTACGAAAAAAACGGCAAGCGTGCGAAATTTAGCGCTCTAATTGAAATTAAGGAAAATTTTGCAGGTGGCTGCAAAAAAAAATGAATATGTGACGCTCCTTTAGGCCCAGTTTGAAAAAACGCGGTATTAAAAGTAGCCACTTCATCAGATGATCAACTTCAGTTTGGACAAACCGTGTATAATCGAACCAAGCGCAGCAACACGTCACATATTCGGCGTTTGTTGTGCTCGCTTGGATCACTGGAAAGGCAGTCCAGGCTGCATGAGGACCGAGGCCTTTCATTCCTTGGACTCAGAGACGAGAGCGGGCCTTGTCCTTGACTGGACGTCTACAGATGGCAGTTCCGTCCGTCCATAGGCACAGGCTAACAGAAGCGGAACAAAGATGAACGAGAATCGAAGATTGAACGTAGGGTATACAATGTACTTGGTACTCAAGATCGTGAATTGATGGTGCATGCATATCACTTACTGTAAGGGCAAGCCACATATTAAAAATTTAAGATGGGCAGGGTAGCGAAATTATTTATGCAGAATCTTTGGCTGTGTGCCCTGTCCATCCATACGATGCCTAATGAATGATGCGCATCGTCAGAGAGATGAAAGAGTTTGTGAGGGTGGATTGATAGTGGTAGTGTTGTGGCTGTGTGCGATGGCTCGCACAACAAACGCCGAATATGTGACGTGTTGCTGCGCTTGGTTCGATTATACACGGTTTGTCCAAACTGAAGTTGATCATCTGATGAAGTGGCTACTTTTAATACCGCGTTTTTTCAAACTGGGCCTAAAGGAGCGTCACATATTCTCTTTTTTTTTGCAGCCACCTGCAAAATTTTCCTTAATACAGTGTTTTTTCGTAAAAGAAAGATTAATCAAAAACTCACGCACGCACACACATACAAACCCACAGCAGCAGACCAGAACGGACGCATGCTCAGTGTTGCACCATAAAGCTTATGAAAAGCGTGTACCACTGTACACATTGTGCGTGCGTGCGTGTGTGCGTGTGTGCGTGCGTGCGTGCGTGCGTGCGTGCGTGCGCGCGCGTGCGTGCGTGCGCGTGCGTGCGTGCGGGTGTGCAGATGTGTCATTTTCATGTATCAGGGGCTGTAGCGAGCATTCGTCTATAAATATATTTCTAGCTCAAAAAATTACCAAAATTCTGGTAAAAGAACCTAGAAAAGAGACAAAAAAATGTGGAATGGACTGGAGACACTGCAGTAAAGCAACGCTGATGGGTTTTCCAAGGGGACACGTGCAAAGGCACAGGCAGGCGTTACTGGGATTCGAACCAGCGACCTCTTGATTTAGGGAACATGGTAAAAAGAAGAATGTGCCCAGTAAACCATAGCTGGCATGTAGCAAGAGTCCCTCCGCCGATTTCATTTTTTGATGTGGAGCATAGATGCCTGCGAGGTTTCCGTCCAATTGATGCAGGCGCGAGTGGGCGACGAACCAAGAAGCTTGTTATGTAAAGTCGGTCCTGCCATCTCCAAAAACTTCTCGGTAATGCACAAGCGTATGGAAGCGTGTTATGACTTAATCGATTCCCCCTTTGAATGCGCTTCTTTTGAGCTATCACGCGCCAGAATTCGTTCAGGAAATGAAAAATAATGCACGATCATAGTTCCAAATTTTGTCCAAAATGGGGGTGCGGCAAAGAGGGTCGAGCTGCGAAACATGGAAATCGGAGCGCTCCCATTTTCGAAAGTGACCTATTCCAGGTCCAGACCAGTAACTTTCATCATTACAGCACAGCTCTGCGACGAACGGTTGAAGCGTCTATAGCTAACAAACTTTTGGAACAAAACACCTAAAAAATGGCCTTTCGAAGAGGGCTGACAGAGACACGGGCATCGGAGCGCTCCCATTTGTCGAAAGTAACCTATTCCAAGTCCGGACGATTAACTTTTGTCATTACAGCACAGCGGTATCACAAACGGTTGAAGCGCCTATAGGTGACAAACTTTTTTTGGTCGGATTTGCCGAAATTTTGGTTGCCAATATCTCATTATGTGGTGAGAATTTCAAATGTCATGCAAGCGCCCCAGACATTCTTTGTAAAGCTGTTCACGAATATCAAAAAACATTTGGGGGTTTACTCGGCTTTTTTTCGACTTTTACTCTTGTGGGTTTTTGCCAAAAAATAAACGACTATGTCCCAAAAAATGACCAAATCGGCCATAACTCTAGATCCGTAGCACCTAGACGAATTTACCTTGGGGCACAAAATTGCGATTATATACCACGTGTTCACGCCAAGTTTCGTCAAAATCGACAGCAGCGTTCCAGAGCGGCGACCCAAAAAGTGTGTGCAGAACAGGAAAAAAAAACACCACTTTTTCAGAACATTTTCGGACATTTCGTCTTAATGTGCTCAAGTACCAAAACGCGGGACGGCTCATTCGATTCCGGTCTAGAAGGCGGTTCTTTTGAGCTATCATTCGCCACAATCCGTTCAGGCAATCAAGAGTTATAAGCGACTGAAAATTCGACAAACCGCATTGAGGAAGTGCTCACATATTAGGGTTGTACGCTGCCGCTTACACCCTGATTGGTGCCTTGCTAAAATTTATGACATGTGGGTTGTTGACGGATGTACAGTTGGTGATGTGTAGGTGAGGCGCACACACGTACTACAATCCATTCCCTTCTGGCATTCCACCCAATGACGCTGTTTGTACTACATTTGTGTAAGTGCCTCCAGCCATTTGTGTAGTGCCTTAATGCGTGTGTGAGTGCTGCATGCGTTCGTGCGTGCGTGCTTGCATGGGTATGTGAGAGAGTGCATACATGCGAGCGTGAGTGCGTGCGTGCATGTGCATGGAGTCATTTTCAGTTGCGACAATTTTCGCTGCACGTTTCCTTCCATTGTGAGCGAACACAAAAAAAGCCGAATATGTGACCTGTTGCTGCGTTTGGTTCGGATTTTATACACTAGAGGCGCGCGCGGCCTTCGGCCGCCATGTATACATTAAGGTATGAAGCAATTGATTTTGCATATGACGTCGAAGTGATGATAATGCGCAAGGATATGCGTAGCTATGTCTTTTACTTGTGTGGGCGAATGTTCCTTAGGACAGTTGTCAGCATTGAGGGACCCAAACTCCATGCTCCCCCTTTGTCCATGGGGGCGTGCACCCCGTTGACAAAAACTGGCCCAAATTCTGAGTTCCTCTTTTTATCGTGAGGTCGTGCACACCGTTGACAGAAACTGGCCCATATTCTGAGTTCCTCTTTTTATCATGAGGGTGTGCACCCCGTTGACAGAAACTGGCCCAAATTCTGAGTTTCTCTTTTTATCATGAGGGCGTGCACCCTGTTGACAGAAATTGGCCCAAGTTCTGTGTTCCTCTGTTGATCGTGAAGGTGTGCACCCCGTTGACAGAAACCGGCCCAAATTTTGTGCTCCTTTGTGCGTGCGTGCGTGCGTGCGTGCGTGTGTGTGTGTGTATGTGCGTGCGTGCGTGCTTGCGTGCGTGAGTGCGAAAGTGCGTGCGTGCGTGCGTGCGTGCGTGCGTGCGTGCGTGCACTCCCGTGCGTGCGTGCAATCCCATGCGTGCGTGCGTGCGTGCGTGCGTGCATGTACGTGCGTGCGTCTACGTGCGTGCGTGTACGTGCGTGCGTGTGTGCGCGCGTGCGTGCGTGCGCGCACTTCCATGCATGCGTGCATGCACTCCCGTGCGTGCGTGCATGTGCATGCGTGCCTGCACACGCCTGCATGCATGCATGCGTGCATACGTGCGTGCGTGCACGTGCATTCCCATGCGTGCGTGCGTGCGTGCACTCCCGTGCGTGCGTGCATGCGTGCACGTGCGTGTGTGTGTGCGTGCGTGCATGCGTGCGTGCACGTGCATGTGTGCTTGCGTGCGTGCGTGCGTGCGTGCTGGGCGTGGGTGCATGATTGCGCATGTGTGTGTGTATGTGCGTGCGTGCGTGCTTGCGTGCACGAGTGTGAAAGTGCGTGCGTGCGTGCACTCCAGTGCGTGCGTGCGTGCGTGCACGTGCATGCGTGCCTGCACACACCTGCATGCATGCATGCGTGCGTACGTGCGTGCGTGCACGTGCATTCCCATGCGTGCATGCGTGCGTGCACTCCCGTGCATGCCTGCACGCATCTGCGTGCATGCATGCGTGCGTACGTGCATGCGTGCGTGCACGTGCATGTGTGCTTGCGTGCGTGCGTGCGTGCGTGCTGGGCGTGGGTGCATGATTGCGCATGTGTGTGTGTATGTGCGTGCGTGCGTGCTTGCGTGCACTCCCATGCATGCGTCCGTGCATGCACTCCCGTGCACTCCCATGCATGCGTCCATGCGTGCGTGCGTGCGCTCGCACGTGCATGTACGTGCGTGCGTGTACGTGCGTGTGTGCGTGCGTGCGTGCGTGCGTGCACTCCCGTGCGTGCGTGCACTCTCGTGCGTGCATGGGTGCGTGCACTCCCATGCGTGCGTGCGTGCACGTGCGTGCGTGCGTGCGTGCACGTGCGTGCATGCCTGCATGCGTCTGCGTGCGTGTGTGCATGCGTGCGTACGTGCGTGTGTGCATGCGTGCGTACGTGCGTGCGTGCACGTGCACGTACGTGCGTGCGTGCGTGCACGTTCGTGCGTGCGTGCGTGCACGTTCGTGCGTGCGTGCGTGCACGTTCGTGCATGCGTGCTTTGCGTGGGTGCGTGCGTGCGTGCGCGCACTCCCGTGCGTGCGTGCGTGCGTGCGTGCATGCGTCCACGTGCGTGCGTGCGTGCATGCCCGCACGCATTCTGGAAGTTTCCCAATTAGGCAAGGTACAATGTACAGTACAATGTATGTACAATGTACCACAACTACAGTATTCATTTGCATAATTATGCGGGAGCAGATGCAAATGTCTCGTGACATCGAGGCGAGTCATTTGATATGCAATTCATCCATGTGCAATTCATTTGGTAGTGTTAATGTGTGCTGCAACATTTGAAAATGCGCCATAACTACGTACGAATTTGCATATCAAAAATCGACCTTGCCCATGACCATCTTGGGGTCGCGAGGATTCGATCGAGCCATCTCGCGTGCACGTACGTCAAGCGGTTCGCGAGTTTACTCGAAGCAAACATATATACACACACACACACAAATATACCCGTGCACGCGGCGCATTTGTAAGTAGATGGTTTGTTCAAACTGAAGTTGATCAGCTGCAATGCAAAGGTGGCTAGAAATCAGTGGGGAATGCCTTAATACCACTCCTTTTCAAACTGGACTTCAACACAAGAGCGTCACATATTCGCCTTTTTTTGCAGCCACCTGCAAATTTTTCCTTAATACCACTTCTTTTCAAACTGGACTTCAACAATAGAGTGTCACATATTCTCCTTTTTTTGCAGCCCCCTGCAAATTTTTCCTTAATACAGTGTTTTTTCGAAAGATGAAGGGGTTTCTGTAATTCAACGCATGCAAGCATGCACGCACGGTGCACACACAAACGCACGCTCGCATGCTCGCACGCACGCACGCACGGTTGCACGCACGCACGTACGCACGCACGCATGCACGCACGCGCGCACGCACGCACACAGACGTTCACTGACATAGGTTCACACACAATGTACCTGTGACTGAATCGAACAAGGCAAAATTGAAGTAAAGCAAATGTGGGGCCGGAGAGCGTGGGCGGGCTCGCGGTGGCGACAACACGGCGACCCGGGGCGCGAGTGCGTGCGTCGACCGCTCCGCCCTGTGGCTCGCGTGTGTGCGCAGGTCGAAGACAGCGGCCCTCGTCTGCCTCGACTGCGGTTGGCCGTGGCTAGCAGCACCAGTCGAATCTCGAAACGGCGGGCTGGCGGCGCACCAACGTCGTCGTCGACTCTGAATCGCTACAATGCGCGCTCGGCTCTCAGGAGCGCGATGCTCCCGTTATTTAACAGAGGACTGCGAGCGAGCAGAACAGCGTGTACTCCCTGTCGCTGTCAGCGCTTGGCGACGCGTGTCGAAGAGCAACCAGCGGCTGTGGCGTCTCGAGCGGCACTGGCGTCGTTTGTAGTGTGCAGCCGTGTGGTCGTGTGAGCGATGCGAGACCCGCGAACAACGGTTTGTCGCAATACAACGCTGCACAGTCCACCACACGGGAGTCGGTCGGTGGAAGAGAAAAGAGAAAGAGAAAGGAAGGGGGAAACGCAACCGACTGACGATAGCACGGAGAAGTCGCCGACGCGGCGCACTCTGCGTGGGCGTACGAAGGGGGGAAGGAGGGAAAGAGGGAAGAAGACAAAGAGATGCGTAGGTGGCGTGGTCGGTTGGCACGAGTACGCCACAGGTGCAAAGGGGGGGAAGGTCGTAAGTGCAAAGGCGACAGTTTGAACGTGCGCGCCGCTGCGGATGCGGTAGAACGAGAAGAGCGGGCGCACAGGGGGTCGGTACGAAGTATAGCGAAGAGCAGCGCACCGAAATACGACCACCACAGGTCCCCGGCACACCTGGCCTTCCTACGGCAAGGCCACGCATCGGCACGCCCCAAAATCGTACGCAAAACAAAACTCAAAGTCGACAATATGTCACCAGCGAAGGGGGAGAGGCGGGTGACATTTGGAGAGGGCGACAAAAGAGAGAGGGAGAGAGAGCACGAGCAGCAGGGATTGGAAGTCGTCCACAGCTCGGCCATCGTCTTGTCGCCCTACTTGTACGGTTCGGGCCCGGCAGCGTCGTCGGTCGACTTGGCGGCCAGTGAAGTCTTCATCCCAGCGTGGCCCTTGCTTGTGTCGCTGAGATGGTGGAGAAGCGGGTCCATGTAGTAGTTCTTGATCAGCGGTCTGGAGGAGTTGTGACTGCTTGCGCCGATGCCACCAGTGCTGCTGCCGATGTACTGCGTCTCCTTGCCACGAAGCAGCTCCTCCTCGATCTCGGACACACGTTTGTCGATCAAGCGCAATTGCATGTCAACAAAGTCCGAGCGCACAACTGGCTCACCACCGTTGCGATCGGCGCAACTGCCCTTGTCCTGGATTCGCATCTCCATCTGCAGGTCGCCCGGCACGCCTTCAAGGCGTTGCCCACCGTCCCCGGCGCTACCAAGCGTCGAAGTCGGGGGAAGCCGTCGCAGGCGCTTCCTGCCCACCGGCCTGGCGATGGCCGACTCCTCGTCCAGCGGTCGAATGAGCGGGCATCCTTCAGGTGAGAACGCGACAACCAAATGCGGCCTTTGATGGGCCCATCCGCTGCCGTCTCGCAACCGCCATTTGACAATGTCACCCTCCATGAGCGATCCTTTCTTTCTCCTGGGCTGCTGACGTTCGCCAGACAGCGTCGGTACTACTGCTGGTGCACCCACCGCTGCCGCTGGCGCGCACAGGGTGTGCAAAAATGAGAGTCGTCCCGGCTCCGGTGGGAAAGTGACAATGGGAGTGCTGGATGTCACTTGCGGCGCTGCTGAGGTCGGCACGGCTGAGCCCGGTGTGGGTCTCGCCGGCGTCTGCGCCATCGTCTCCCCGTACTGCTGGTCCTTGCTCCCTGACAAAGTCGGCACAAAGCTGACTTGAGGGGGTGGTCGCCTGTTGTCGTCACAACGCGGCTGCGCTGCCCACTGGGGCGTGACAGGCGACTGCCAGGAACTGCCCCACTGGCCAGGTGGCGACATTGATCCGTGTCCGTTGTAGTGAAAGGCCTCGTCCTCATGGCCATTGTAGTAGGGTCGTCGATCCGAGAAGTGGCCACGCATGGCGCGCATTCCTCCTCCGCGGCCACGCCCGTTCCCTCTGAACGGCTGGAAGCCTCGATTCGGGTTGCCGAATGAGCCTCCGTCTCCACGCCCGAACGGCGGCGCATATGGCCCGTTCGGTGGGCAATTCTCCTCGCTCCTCGTCGGCGCCTTCCTCTCGAGAAGCAGCGCCTTGCGCTGGTACTCCGTGCGCAACCAGTTGATCTGCGTTGCGAATGGCTGCGCGCTGGACGTCAGGATGCGCGTCTCCTCCACAGGCAACTGCTGGTGCAGTTTCATGAGAACCATGTTCTCGCGCTGCTCCATCGACATGTCGGGAAAGCCAAGTCGGAGGTAACCCAGCACGCGTGCTGTGAAGTCACCGATGTTCTCCGATTGTGGATCCCACAGCGCTGCCGTATACGCGCTCATGTAGTAATACGGCTGCAGCTGTGAGTCGAACTGCTTGATGATCCGGTCCTTGAACTCGACGTATGCCAGCACCCCCTCAGCTTCGGCAAGCTGAGTGTGCGCATAGTCTCCAGCCAACTCGTCAAGGTAGCCCAGCGCCACGCTGACCTTTCGCTCCTCCGGCACATCGCATGCCTCCATGTACACGTCAAGATCACGGAACCATCGACGGATGTCCGTGTTCTTACGCTTCCCGTCAAACACCTTGGGACGGGGCAGCTCCACTCGAAATCGGCCCTCCTCGCGTCGTCCGAGAGCGGGTGGCACGCTCTCCATCGACCGTGGCACAGAAGCCACTGCTAACTGCGGGCCACTCGTGAACTGCCCTGCCGGCAAGGCAGGCACCAATGCTCGCTCCATCTGCCGAGAGGCCTCCTGGCCTGTTGTGTACGCCGGCACGGTAGACGCGGTGGCGCCGGCCATGGCCGCGGCCGTCTGCCCACCCGTCTCCGTCGCAGCCAGTGGGTCTGGCGGCCAGCCCAAAGGCGCTGTCGCTCCCTCCGTCGTTCGCAACGCGCGCAGGCGCTCGTCCGCCTGCCGCTGCAGGTACTCAGCCTGCTGCCGCTGCTCGAGAATCTGCTGCATCTCGAGGCGCCGAGCGTCCGTCGCTCGCTGCTCCTCCGTCGGTTGTCGCTCCCGCAAATCCGTGCCGACTGCACTCGCCCGCAACACAGAGGGGCCGTCATAGACGCTCTGCCCGTTGACTAGGCGAGTCAAAACGTCCTCGATCCGCTCCATCCGCGCGTCGGCATGAGCGTCGCGCTCGGCCATCACTTCGTTGATATTAGCCCGCAGCTGCTCAGCTGTGACAGGCCCTAGGCCAATGTCCGATCCGCGTGACGACGCGCGCGATCGTCCGCTCTCAGTGCGGTGCCGCTGTCCTCGTCCGTGCTCGAGCACCAAAGGTGTCGACTGCACGCGCTCCTCGTCGTCGCCGCCGAGCGGCTGCTGCTGCGTCCACTGCTCCCAGCGCCGGCCATCGTCTCGGCCGCGCTCGTCGTGTCGCGCGCGGCCAGCCATGCGCGAATCGACATGTCGTCGACTGCCAGCCAAAGCCACGAGTGGCGGCTGCTGCTGCGACTGCGACTGCGACTGCGTCTCCATCGTCTGCTGCGTCGGCGGCGCCTCGGCGCGCTCTCCACCGACCCGTCGGCTCGCGTGCCGACTCTCCTCCATCGTCTGCCGCTCCAGCGCTTCGGTGCGCTTGCTCGCGGTGCGCTGGCGCGTCTGCGCCGCCCGCTCAATCACCGCCGCCTTCTTACGAAGGGCAATATCATAGTGCTTTTCGCACATCTGATATTTCGTCAGCCGCTCCTGCCTCGACTCGGCAATGCGCCTTTTGAGGCAGCTGTGCCGCAGCTTCTGGTCGCACAGCTCACCGCCATCCTCGTCCTCGCCCGGACAGAACGACCACTCGTCGAACGTCGGCCACGCGTGGCGCGATCCGCAAACGAGACACTTCGAATTTGGCTGCACCTCCTCCGTGCGACGGCCAGCGTCGTCGACAGGATCGCCGTCGACTCCGCCACTCAGGGCCCTCCGATCACTGTCGTCGCTCCACTCCTCGCCGTCGACAGAATCGCCGTCGACTCCGCCCCGCAGGGCCCTCCGCGACGTGCCGTCGCCAGTGCCGCCCTTCGAAGGCTTCCACACTCTATCGTCAAAGGTGCCGCCTGTCAAAGGCTTCTTCTGCACCGTGCCTTCGCTGGCACCGCCCATCGAGGGCCTCCGCTCGCTCCTGTCGTCGATCCGCTCTGCCGAGGCCGACCGCGCTTTCGGTGCGCGGCCTCCACCTCCCGTCTGACTTCGAGTCAGCACCGGCGCATTCGAGCGCCGCGCGACCGTCTCACCGTCGTCCCCTGCAGGCAAGCCAGGGAACGACGAGGACGCCGCCGTGTCCGCAGACACCGCAGACATCGTCTGCTCTTCGTCAGGTCCACTCGTTCGCAGCCTCTCGCCGTGGCCTCCACTGTGGGGCCGGAGAGCGTGGGCGGGCTCGCGGTGGCGACAACACGGCGACCCGGGGCGCGAGTGCGTGCGTCGACCGCTCCGCCCTGTGGCTCGCGTGTGTGCGCAGGTCGAAGACAGCGGCCCTCGTCTGCCTCGACTGCGGTTGGCCGTGGCTAGCAGCACCAGTCGAATCTCGAAACGGCGGGCTGGCGGCGCACCAACGTCGTCATCGACTCTGAATCGCTACAATGCGCGCTCGGCTCTCAGGAGCGCGATGCTCCCGTTATTTAACAGAGGACTGCGAGCGAGCAGAACAGCGTGTACTCCCTGTCGCTGTCAGCGCTTGGCGACGCGTGTCGAAGAGCAACCAGCGGCTGTGGCGTCTCGAGCGGCACTGGCGTCGTTTGTAGTGTGCAGCCGTGTGGTCGTGTGAGCGATGCGAGACCCGCGAACAACGGTTTGTCGCAATACAACGCTGCACAGTCCACCACACGGGAGTCGGTCGGTGGAAGAGAAAAGAGAAAGAGAAAGGAAGGGGGAAACGCAACCGACTGACGATAGCACGGAGAAGTCGCCGACGCGGCGCACTCTGCGTGGGCGTACGAAGGGGGGAAGGAGGGAAAGAGGGAAGAAGACAAAGAGATGCGTAGGTGGCGTGGTCGGTTGGCACGAGTACGCCACAGGTGCAAAGGGGGGGAAGGTCGTAAGTGCAAAGGCGACAGTTTGAACGTGCGCGCCGCTGCGGATGCGGTAGAACGAGAAGAGCGGGCGCACAGGGGGTCGGTACGAAGTATAGCGAAGAGCAGCGCACCGAAATACGACCACCACAAAAGTACCAATAGCCTAGCAGACATACATGCGTGCACGCACATGCAGTTGTGCTATATTGCTGCGTCAGAGCATAGTGATGTAAAGTATGGAAATGATCGCCATGACTAAACGGTCAACTTTTGTGTTTTGCCAAAGTGATCGGACCTACCCACATCAAGTTTCTTGCGAAGCAGCCCATTTGTTGGTGTGCGTGCGTGCGTGCACATCTGTAGTGCCATATTGGTTCGTCGGAGCATAGCGATGTAAAGAATCAAAATGATCTGCACGTGCAGGCGGTCAACTTTTGTGTTTTGGCCAAAGTGATCCGACCTACCCATATCGATATTTATCGATTATCCCGGAAGTGAAAATATTTTGGTGCGTCGGATCGTGTTGACTTCAAGGAATGAAATGTTCTACATCAAGGGCGATCAACTTTATTATTGATGTTTAGGCCATTCGACCTAACCACATCGACATATCGCCAATTTCCGTTATCGATATAATGGGGGGAGGTATTTTGGTGCGTCCAATTTGGTCCAATTGTTGAAAGTAACACAAGTCATGTCATGGCGACCAACTTTCTCCTTTACAGCGAAGCGCTGCGATGTACCGTTAAAGCGCCTATAGGGCACAAAATTTGTGGCCCATTTCCAAGAAAATCAATCGATAATCGGATAAAATCGGCAATATCTCGCGATCGGAACGCAGTGCACACAAATCCTTTGGCATGCAACATTGCCACCACTAGCCGGCTACACATACCAAGTTTCATCGAGATAGGCCCTGGCGTTCGCGAGCGGCGCTCCAAAAACCTGGCGGAGAACATGAAAAAAAAAAGCCGCAAAATTGGAACATTTTTGGAACTATTGACCCCTTACAGTAAAGCAAGGAAACGCGTTATGGCGCATTCGATGCCCCAGAAGAAGACGGTTCATTTGCGCCATAACGCGCCAAAATCCGTTCAGGCAATCAAAAGTTATAGGCGATCGAAAATTCAAAAAGCCGCATTGAGAAGTCGTCACATATTAGGGTTGTACGCTGACGCGTACACCCTGATATATGCCGGAAGAAATTTTCTCCGTGTCGCCCCCCGTTCAGAAAGTCGGATCAGTGGTGTAGGTCAACAACTGTAATGAGATTACCAGCGCTAACGTACCGCATAGTCAAGAGTGCTCAAACGAACTGCTGTTACTTGTGTGCACGGCTGACCCTCTGTGTTGTTCGTTGAGGAGCATAGACGTTTTTCTATTGTATCGTTTCCACAACTGCCATGTACCGCAACAGTCGTCGTCCACTGATTGATGATTGATTGCGTTGCGTGTGTGTGTGTGTCGCATGTCGTCTTGGTTGTTCTATCTGTGTCTAATTTGTGTTCGCCCCGCCCCATCGTAAGGAGCGGCAACTTCACGGTGACACAAAGGAGCTTGCGTGTCGGCTGTCCGGCCTCGAGTGCTTGTGCGGTTGTCGCCGCGACTCTATTCGCCCATTGTAGCGCCGCCGCCGCTGCCATAGTTCGATCCGCGGTTGCCAGCGCAACGCAACGGGCCAGCCGACAGCCGGCGGCCAGTCTTTCCTTCCAGCCAAGCAGAAGCAGCCCACTCTCCCTTCGCTGCGGGGCGCCGCCGCCTCCCGTCGTGCGCGATGGGGAGCGTTGTTGTTGGGCAGCGGCCGCGAATGGCTGCGACGACTGCGACTAGTCGTCATGGCGGCGACTGGCGACGAGTCGTCTGGCCGCTGCGTCTTTCCGTTCTGCTCGCTGCCGTCGGCCTGTGGGCCAACAGAGCGGCGGCCCAGTCGCTCCTCGACACCCTTTGGAGCGCCCTCAGGGAGGAGGCCTACTTTAAAACGGTGTACTTCGAGACCTACTACGTGATCCTCGTCTTTGGCGCCATTGTCATGAGCACCAAGTACTTGGACAGAATCGCCTTTCTCGACAGGTTCAGCTCAAGTCTGACCAGTTGGTTTGCTGCTGTTTTTCCAGTTTTGATCGAGTTCAGGTTCAAAATCGAGCGTCGCCCGTCGTTTCGGTCGCACAAGAAGCGCTGGTTCGCCAAGGAGGCGCTCGTGTACGCTGCGCCGCTGGCGACCCTGGACACCCTCACTCGTCAAGTGGTACGACCGCGTGCCGGCCGAGGACGTCGCCTGGCGCAAGCGCCTCTGGATTCAAACGACCAGGGCGCTGCCTGTGGGTTTTCTTCTTTTTTGTTTGTTTCTCTGTTTTTTTCTGGTCTGCGCGCGGGTTTATTTTTTGGGGGTGGTTTGTTTTTTTGGGTTTTTTTTGTGGTGCATTTTGGGGCCCTTTTTGATGAGGGCCGTTTTTTGATGGGCCCCATTTTTTATTGGTGCGTCCTTCGTTTTTGGTGGGTGCGTTTTGTGCGTGCGTGGATTCTGGGATGGTGGGCTCCTTTTTGTGTGATTGTTATCGACCAGAGCTGCTGTTGGATTGGGTCGCTGCCAAAAGTGACGCAGTCAAACGTGACTGCTGACCTCCAATCTAACGTCAAACCTATGGCAACATGCTGGAATCGCAGCGGGCCCTTCCTTCTCTTGTTTCAATACCTGCCTTCCTTCCATCCATCCTCTCTCTCATGGCTCGCATTTTTGCCTTGTTTTTTCCGCCTTTGTTGGCCCCTGTTGCGTTGTTGGGGGTTGTTCTGGGGCCTCCGGGCTCGTCCGCTGTTGGCGTCGCGCTGTCAAGCGCGTTCTTGGTGGTGTTCTGCTTGAGTACTGCTTCTCACGACGACGCCCCTGCGGCACCGCCTAACGCATCGGGGGGGGGGGGGGGGGGGTCTTCACAGGGTCCTTGGTTCTGCTTGCACGCGTAGCTCAAATTTTGTGCCAAGCTGACGACACGCCGCGGGGGGGTGTGTGTGCGCTTTCGGTTCTTCGTCGCTCGGGGGGTGTGGTTGTGTGTGTGTCGCTTGTGTGTTTGTGTGGGCTGTCTCTGGTGTGCTGTCTTCCCGCTCTTTGTAGTCTTCCCCCCTCCTGGGCTCCCCTTGGCGTGGGCTTGAGTATCCCTTTAAGTTGGGGGGTGGGGGGGGGGGGGGGGGGGGGGGGGGGGGTGGGCCCCGGGGCCGGGGCCAGCAAGAGGCACATGGCACCGACCAGCGCCTCATCACGGCCGCTGCAACGTGGCGCTGCAGAAATGGCGGCACGCGGCTCAACCTATTCACCGACGATGGCCCCGATAAGGTGTGTGGGGGGTAAAGGAGAAAGGTGGGGGAGAAAAAGGGGGGGGAGAAAATTGGTGGGCCAAAAAGAGGGGGGAGAATAAAAAAAGGGGGGGGGGGAAAGGGGGGGGCCATGTAAGGGGGGGGGGGCGCGGAGTAGGGGGGGGGAGGAATTATTGCAACCCCCCTAATTTGTGGGGGGGGAAGACGAGCATACCTGTAACTGGGGGTTCCCCCGAGTGTGTCAAACACCCCCAGAATTCAAAACACCAAAACACGTTATTCATACCCTTTACCACAATGCACAAGTTCATACGCTATTATTTTGGTCACAGATTTTCCGTTCTGGACGTGTCCCTCCTCCCATTATTTTGGGACCCCGCTCTCAAAGTCAAAAGACAATTTACCCGCCCCTCGCACACACGACCTCACCGGGTTGTTACAGGCATGCCCCCCCCCGGCCAATCTCACCGCCCCCACCACAAAAAGCTCCCACATGAAGACTAGCTGCTGGTTGTCGTTCAGGCGCCGGGCGTGTTCGAGTTGGTTGCTCACGTGCTGGTGGCTTTGCTGATCTTCGACGCGCTCTTCTTCGCCGTGCACCTGACGCTGCACAAAGTGCCCTGCCTCTACAGGACCTTCCACGCGCTACACCACACCCACGCAGACGGCCTACACAGCTGGTGCGTTCTCGCGCCGCGCTATCCCGGTGGCAGCCGCCGGCCCGCTCAGGGTGACGAATCAGTTGTCGGTGGTGGAGCGCGTGCTGCTTGTGCTGTCGGCGAACGCCGCGCTGAAGGTGCAGGGCGCGCACCCGCTGAGTCGGGTGGCGTTCGTGCCGTTCTTCGTGTGGCTGCTGGTCGAGAACCACTCCAACTACGACTTCCCCTGGGCATACGACAAGCTCCTGCCTCGGGGCCTCGCAGGCGGCAGCGCCGCCCATCACGCGCACCACCGCACCTCAAGGGGACACTACCAGCCCTTTCTCACCTACCTGGACTGGATGGCCGCCAAGATGGGCAGCACCTAGGTACTGAAAGCTTGATGAGCTTGAAGAGCATTCGAGAATCTCAAGAATGTCGGTTGTTCGCATGCTAGTAGCGTTGCAATGGATTGCTTGTGCGATGCGCGCGTTCGACCTACGAGTCCGGTGAATTCTGTCCGTTGATTTGTTCTGAACGTAACAACTTTCACCTTTGATCCAGGGTAACAAATGCGGGAGCGCTGTGCATCCAAATATCTTTGGTACTCGGGAACGTTACGTCATGCACCCAAATATTCGAGTTCCCAGAAGCGCTGGCGTCGACCGCCAGGTGGGGTGGGGGGGGGGGGGTGTCTTCGCTCAGTTCCACGCCGTTCGCCTAGCGGTGGGGTCCTTGACGGTGACGGTGGCTCGGCGTTCGCTGGCGGCGGGGTCGAGCTCGACCGTAGTGGGACCGGCCGAGGAGGGCTCGACCAGTCGGCGGCAGATTGGCGCCGGCTCGAGCGCGTGCAGCGCCAGCGCTCCCCCGGCCGCCGATGCGCAATAGACGAACTGGTTGGCCTGCAGGGCCCACAGCTCGCCGCGCAGCCAGTAGTCGAGCGCCGCGTGCGAGCACGCGAACGACAACTGGAGCGCGCCTGCACACACTGCCGCTGTTTTGCGCACGCGTTGCAACACCAGCAGGTGTGAGAGCACAATGAGCACCCAGAATGATGGAGCATCTGGCGAAACGCTTGATGTACTTGGGCGCGTGCGAGGCGAGCAGCAGGGCGGTGGCGATGATGATGACGACGGCGCTGACGAAGAAACTGGCGATGTGCACGACGAGGCGCGAAACTGGCACGTCGATTCGATCAGTGAAGGCGTTGTGGATTTCCAGTAGCTGGAAACGCATGCGTAGGTAGCTGCGAAACCTGGGTGGGGGGCACGACACAGACGTCCATGTCGATGGCGGTAGCCACGAAGAGGGTGGGCAGCAGAGTCGAGAGCAGGCCCAGCGCGACGCACTCGATCGTCACGCCTGCCGGCCCCAGCAGTGCCAAGCGCGCAGTCGTCCCCACGGCAACCTACAGAGGGTGTTTTCACGCGACGTCAAGAGGAGCAAGAAGCAACGGGCTGACGGGAACGGCAGTGTGAACGCCAAAGAGCAGAAGAAGCAGCAGCTTCGCGGCGACGTTGAACACCGACGTGAAGTTGACCCAGTTCTCGACGAACACTCCAAAGTGTACGTCCCCGCCTATACACAGTGCACGTGTCGCGCGTCTGTGCCGACGCGGCCTTTGACGACACACCGAGAAAAGCCTCTGGTGCCACATGGGCGCCAACGATGAACAGCTCCGAAATCTCGACAAGCGACAGGGCGGTGCCGACAACGAAGATGGGTCCGCCTTTCGAATAGAGTCGTCGGCGCAGTACGGAAGCGCAGAAGAGCAGGTGCAACGCAATCCCGGCCACGCTGACCGCCTCTAGTACAGCTCCTTTCACCAAGTCGCCCATTTCCATCATTCGCCAGGAGAACACACGCACATGCTATTAGTAAAATCGTTATCAATTCTGCGACTCTACTCAATACGCTGTTGTGGCGACTTCATTTGGCAGGTTTCCGAAATCCCGACTACTCCTACCTGACCTGAAGGCACTACGCTAAATAAATCCTTACACTAATTGGAGAAATTTCGTAGCAAGTCGAGTAGGTTTCCTATGGCACGCGCGTAAGTTCATTTCGATGCGTAAGTACGGAGCAGCAGACGGATTTCTAAAGTCGAACCAAATTTGTCGACGCGTCGCTAAAACGCAAAGTCACGCACGACTGCTGATTTGGGGTCACATCTCGTTCTGAGACCCCCCAACCTTAGGCTCAGTTTTAGTCTTCGCTTAGGCTTAGGCTTTTGCTTAGGCTTCGGAGGGTTGGGCGGTTGGAGGTAACCTTAGGCTTAGGCTCAGTTTTAGTCTTCGCTTAGGCTTAGGCTTTTGCTTAGGCTTCGGAGGGTTGGGCGGTTGGAGGTTGGGGGGTCTCAGAACGGGGTTAGCCGATTTGGGAATATTCGCCGTATCCGGACCGACCGCTGCGTTTGCGTTGTGCAAACGCGCTGCCGCGCGTCGATGTGTCAAATAATCAGTCGGTCATAACATTTGAAGCCTTTAAGGACGTGTGGGTCATAAACAAGCCGCAGCGCCAGGCACGAGGCCACACCGCACTCCAAAAGTACTTCCGATGTCGTGCTAATTCCGACGACTTGAAGAACGTTGCAAGGATTCTACACTGTAGTGTATACTATGCATTGTTGAGCGAGCAACCACTTCTCGGCCGCAACGAAAATTTCAGCGTCGACGTTCTTCAAGGAACGAAAAACCAGAGGAACAACACTACAAGAAATTACACTACAAGAAATTACAATTAAATTACAAGAATTTGAATTATGTTGCGAAACTGCGCGTTTACTCCTCCAACGACAGACTCACATAGCGCTCGACGTGCGCACAAAAAATGCATCCCCGAGTACACCAGCACAAGCGCTTCACAAACCCTTCAAAATGCACTTCACGAATGCCTAGTACACACCTCGTCAACGTTACAGCGCAGAGTATGCACACTAAAGCCTATCATCATGAGATTGACGGTTACTACAGTTACCAGAAGAACCTTTGGAGGCAGTGCCGGGGCACGACATTATCGCATGGCACCCTCAAAAGTATCCCCCTGGCAACTCTGAACATACACTACACTGTGCGTGCGTGTCCCACCTGCCTACTTAGCAGTCTTTCAATTCTTCTGCTCTAGGACGACAAAGTCGCTTGTGGCGCGTTGGGCGCTGGGCGTCGCGGCCTGCTGAGACTGCACTTGAGCGGCGGCCGCCGCCTGCGTGGGGCGAGCGGCTGCTGAGAGCATGTCAGAGCGGTCGACCAACTTCTTGAGCGTCTCGGCGCTCAGCACGCTGCCGCCTGCAACGCGAGCCGCGTCACACACACACGTCCACAGGAACTGCTGGAGGGGGCGGGGGGGGAGAGGGCAGCCGGCACGAGCCTCGGTCGACGGCGTGCAGGCGCTCCGAGTAGTCGACGGACCTCAGCAGCTCCAGCAGCTCGTCGTGCAGCGTCTTCCGGTCCCCAACCGACTGACGGCCCGAGCGACCTGGGCGGGGAAGCCGCTCCTCGACTGCTCCCACGCAGGCACGCACGCACCCGACTGAATGATGATCTTCTCCAGACGGCGCTTGTTCTGCGCCGTGCGCACGAGACGGTCGTCCACGGTTCCCTTGGCGCAGATCCTGAAGAGAGACAGGCACTCTTCTTGCGCCGCTCCGACATGACAGAGCGCACCTGTAGACGACGACCGGTCGCGTCTGGCCAATTCTGTGGCAGCGGTCCTGCGCCTGAAGGTCCATCTGAGGGTTCTGCAACGAGCTCTCACAGTCCATCACTGCGGGACGCTGCGAAGCGAAGCGAACTCGTCAGTACCCAGTCGCTGTCGTAGATGATGACGGTGTCGGCAGCCGTCAGGTTGACTCCCAGCCCTCCGGCGCGCGTGCTCACCAAGATGGCGAAGACCGACTCGTCCGAGTTGAACAAGTCCATCTGGAACCCGGTCGCTGGCGGTTGTCCATCCCGCAAAAAGCGTTCGTCATCCATTCACCACCTGCTGGTTTCTCGTGTCGACGTCGTCTCTGCCGTCGAGCGTCGCGACCTTGTAGCCCTTCCAGGTGCAGTAGTCGTGCAGCACGTTGAGCATCTGCGTCCACTGGCTGAACACGATCACCTGCAAGGGAACGCAGAGGAGATTCGTGCGGGCATAACTCCGCATCCCAGAAAAGAGTGCCTTGTGGCCCCTGTCGCGCAACTCCGTGAGCAGACAGTCCAACACCATCATCTTGCCCGAATCGCGTACAGTGGACGCGTCGACCACGTAATTGCCGGCCGCGTCCGTCTGTGTCCAACGTGCGCTTGTCGAAAAATCGCGTGCGCCGACAATGGCAAACTGACGGTGAACTGAAGCAGATGAGGGTGCATGGTGATCTTGCGCAGCGTCGCCATCAGACTGCGAATCGAAGACCAGTTCTCGGCTTTCGACGGCACCGCAGCTTCGACAGCGCCTTCTCTAAAGAGCGTCTCCTCAGGACAATTACAAGAGGTTCGTACACAAGTCGAAAATTACGGTTTCCGTTCCACATTTTCGTCGTTCTCCTCGCCCTCCTCCACAATCTCGCACTCGTCCGAGTCCAGCTCCTCGTCCTTGAGCAGCCGTTGCAGGTCGACCGTCTGCTTGCGCTGTCGCTTGCCCTCGACCACCAACTGCGCGGCGCGCCACAGCCGCTGACAAGAAAGTATCGAGGTCTGGCTGGATGCCCCCTACCTTGTGGGGGTTGTTGAAATCGGCCGCCTTCTTCTGGGGGCCCAAGACGCGATTGAGCGCGTCCCTGTAGAGGCTCTGCTGGAGCTCGGAGAGGGGCGCGTAGATGAGCACCTCCTTCTTGGGCGGCAGCGACAGCTCCACGTCGCACTTGCGTCGGCGCAGCATGAACGCGCCTGGGGGTGACGAACGAGACGCGACTCAACGCAATACTCCTCGGTCAGGGGAAGGGGGTGGGGGGCACCTAGAATTTCTCGGATCTTGGCGACCATGTCCTTCTCGGTGTCCTTGGCCAGGAGACGACGGCCGCGCGCTTCCTCGCCCTCTCCTCCTTCGGCCTGCTTCGTCTCCCACTTCTCCTCCTCCGCCACCGTCTGCACGGTGACGTCGGAGAAGTCGAAAAAGTCGAGGAACCTGAGCCAGTTGACCAAGCCAGTAAAGCGAGACAAAGAAGCACTCCGGCGAACAAGAACGAACGAACCACTGCGCCTTGTTAAAGACCATGGGCATGAGGAAGTTTAAGAGCGACCACAACTCCGTCAAGTTGTTCTGCAGCGGCGTACCAGTCATCAGGAACCGACTGTGCAGGTTCAGCTGCTTCAGTGCCCTGCAAGCCAAGACTATGGCGAGTCTCAATCAAACATCATGATGTTCCAGATAGCTTGCTGTGTCCTCCACCCACCCGTGCAGCTTGCAGTTGAAGTTCTTGATGCGATGGCCTTCATCCAGGAAAAAGGCGGAAAAGCTGTAAGCCGACAGCGGGCGCTGGTCCATCAGCACGACCTACAAGGCTTTCAGTACCAACAACAACACAGCGTGACAGTACAGCACCTTTGTGCCCAAAGCGACATCGATATGCTACCTCATAGGAAGACAGGACAATGGGCGCGTATATCGCGCCTCCGGGCAGTCCCTTGACGGCGTACTGACTCGAGATCTCGCGCAGTTTCGCTCGCCTCACATTCTTGTGGCCGTGGTACATGACCACTGGCAGCTACAACGAGTACATACTTCACTTTCTGCGCCCAATGTGCTCAAGGAGCACTGACCGCGGGAGCGAAACGCGCAAACTCGCGCGACCAGTTGAGCAGCGTCGATAGGGGACCCACGATGAGCACCTGCAAGCAACGTGACGCCACGGAAAGCGGTCGCACAAACGCACCTCCCACCGACCGGCCGGTTGTTGGTGGTGAAGTTGAATTCGTAGATGTGGCAGCAGAAGGCGATCGCCTGCACCGTCTTGCCCAGGCCCATCTCGTCCGCCAGAATGCCCGAAATGCCGTTCATGAACAGGTTCTAGAAGCGACGCTTGCTTGCGGCAATGTTCACCCGTCGAAATAGATCACCGACCTTCATCCAGTGGAAGCCGTCGATCTGGTACTTGCGCAGCTTCAGCTCTGGGTCGCCCGCACCGAACAGAATTGGCGTCTCGAGACTTTCGTCCGCCTCCTCGGCCTTCTCCTGACTGCTGCTGCCTGCTTGTCCCTGCGGCTGCGGGTGCACTGCCGAAGTTGGCGAGTGGGTCGTCTCGCAGTCCTTCTCCTTCCCGTCAGTCTTGCACTCCGCATCGCCCTGGCTCGCACCGTTGCTTCCGCCCTCCTCTTCAGTCGTCCACCTCTCCTGAGAGACGCTCTCCTGCGAACCGCCAGCGGCCAGCCGAGCGGTCTGGAACATACTCGAGCGATGCACCACCAGTAGTAACAGCAAGACAGGACACAGTGTACCGCGCTTTTGATCCTTTTCACTGGAACGGACGGAGCACCGACGTCGGCCAGCGTCGTGCCGCGCTTCCTGGAGCTGCGTCTCACCGGCTGAAAAAACATTGAATCTCCAATGCGCAAACCAACTGCAAAGCTGATAGGAGATTGTACTTCAACATTTTCCTTGTGTTTTCTGCCAGCCTTCTGCTTTTTGCGCCGCTCCATCTCCTTTCGTTCCGTCTCCCGCTGATCGGCCATGCGCTTCAAGATCAGGTTCTTGAACATACCCGTCGCCTAAGCGATTGTTATTACTTGCAATGCAATGTAATGCAACAGAAATGTTACCATAATTCAATAGACGTACATGTACATACGATAGCCGCAAATAAAACTCGAAAATGGTACCTCCAATACGCGATTCAGCTCCCGCCACACGTGCTCGTTGTCGGTGTGCTCGAGTTGCGCTTTCGCCTTAAAATTGACGACGCACGTAAAAGACGATCCGTAAATTGTTTTCCAATTAATTAATTCACGTAAAATCTACCTCATTTTTCAATCTCTCCGTCTCCTTCGCAGCAGCGAGTTCGAGCTTTTGCTGCTCTTTCTGAAGCTCCTCTGCTTTGAGATCCATGATTCTCCTTTAGGAGGAGGCACTGAGCGGGAGAATTCACTTTTCACTTTCAACTTCTGAAATTTTTGGCGCCAAAAAGTTGTGCGCAATTTTTTTACTGATAATTAGTTACCAAAATAACGCATCCGCTGCGCTGCGCGATGATACCTATATAGGAAGGGAAGGAAGGCAACAATAACTACATTGTTAAGTAAATCGGCTGACTGTTAAGTAAATTGGCTGATTGCCAAGTAAATCGGCTAAATCTGCTATTAAAAGCAGCAGTGTTCTCCCAACTGCGTTATATATCACAGAATCATATCACATACTGGTATGTAGATCCTGTGAGTCAGTTCCTCCAACACTCCCATTCAGGATCTGAAGGGTCGACTAGCCGCGTTGTTACTGTTGCAAATTGCAATTAAAAAAACACGCCGTACAACCGCGACTTTGCGAACTCGCTGGACCGGTAGTCCAGAGACGTGGGTTCAATTCCCATCGCGCCAATTTTTTCTTCAACTTTTCAATAGGTCTGCGCAAGCCATTTCATCTTTACAGTGTTCAGCGGTACGTAGGTAGTAGTAACCATAGGACTGTTACATATGATACGTGCGTGCGTGCGTGCGTGCGTGGGCGACGCACAAATTTGCCGATGGAAACGACATAGGGCAAAAGGATGGCGCCGACGCGAGCGGCCGACGAGCTCCACGCCAGACCCGACGCTCGAATCACCGTTGGGTAAAGCTCCCTGGAAAATGGGTTGTTATTCGAAAACTACTCTCACCCCGCCCCCCCCCCCCCTTTCCAATATCATACGCAAATGCGAGTCGTCTCCTACGGAAGGAAGCAACTCAAAGCGTCGATGTGGCTTGCATTCTCTGCAATGCGCGTATATATAGGGAGGTCACGCCGAGTTTTTTAAGCATGGGCGTCGCCAGTCGCAGCCAGTGCCAACTGCCTGAATCAGAGGATAAGTATTCAAAATCCTCTATGTAAGTATCAAAGTAAGTACGGTGTACAGTAAGACGGGAAGACGACCAAGATGTCGTTGCAGCCTCCACAACGCGCTCACCCAGAATTACGACAGGGACAAAATCGCCCATCAGAAAGAACGCTAGAAGCGCTCAGCACAGGATGAACATCCAGAGCTGCGGGAGGAAGGATAGAGCACAGGCCAGAACTGCCGCAGCGCAACCGAAGACGACGATAATCGGCTTCCTGCCAAATCTGTCAGTCAGAGAGCCGGAAGCGAGACAGCCAAAGAACCAGCCGGCAAAGTAGGCGCTCTGGCTGTACTCCACACCGAGCCTGTTCTCGCAGACCAGCTCGTACTGAAGTTTGTGAACAGGATGGTAGCTAGCACGTCAGCTCTACACGCGCTAACGCTGATAGTGTTCGTGATGGATTTGGCGCTAACGCGAACTGACGTTTGTTACCGCCGTAGCGGTCATATATATCCTTGGAGGTGTCAAAGACCCAATTCTCACAACTCGTCGTTGCGTTCCCTATATTGGCCTTGATGAATGCAAGCGCACTCGTCGTGAAGTTCGCAGGCAGAGAAAAGTTGTACTTTCCATTCAGCGGATAATACCTGCATGGGTCGGGTTCCTCACCGCCGAACACGGTTTCCTTTGTTGGCGAGCTGCGGTGGGGAACATACATGAGTTGCAGTCTAGGTACACAGGTGGTCTACATTTAAAAATGCGTCGTTCACTCGTTTGCAGCATGAATCCAACTACGCACACCAGCAGCAGCACCAAAAACAACGAATATTGATTATTGAACCTGAGCCGCAGTTTTTCCTCGACCGTCCACTGGGTGGCGTCTGCGAAGCCGACATCGCAGTGAAATTCCGGTGTGATCTGGTACATGATGACCGCGGTATTGATGGGTCTGCTAGCGAACTGCCTCACGGCCAGCCATGCGAGGAGCGACCACGCCCACTGACCTTCCCAACTGACCTACGTCCTTCAACAAGTCGTCGAAAGTGCCTTTGCCTTCTCCGCCCCGCTGCGCTTTCATCGCGCAGCTGCCACTGCACAGCGTGCGCTGCTGCTGCTGCGTTTGTTGGCATTGGTTGGTCAGGAAACGGGCGTCTTTGCCTCTTTTCAAACCGTTCCGCGACCGACAGCTAATTTTCGCAGTCTTTGAAAGCTGAGAGTAGGCTAATAATGGCGCAGAACTGAGAAGAAAAGACGAAGAAGAATACGCATGGGAGAATGATGCAGCTTTCGCCGCTAACCCCGCGGTTGCTTCGGCAATCTTGATTCAAAGTTGCTTTCAGAGCGACAACTTTCGCTCGGTTTCTTTTCTTTTAGCACAAACAACACAATTCAAGCTAACAATCATTCCGGGACAGGTCGACAGAGAACTGCAGTATGCGCACGAGAAGCACAGTTTGGACGTGAGTTCGAGACGTCGCGTATCACCAGAGCGCCTTGCGCGACTCGAAGATGAGTTGGAAGGGCTTGGGGTCGAGTCCGAGACCGAAGACGTAGTCGTCGGCGTCGAGCGGCGTGGAGGGCGACTCGCGGAGTCGGCACTCGTGCACGAGCGTGACGAAGAAGAGGAAGATCTCCATCTTGGCCAGCACCTCGCCGCCGCAACGCCGCGCGCCCAGGCCGTACGGCAGCACCCACGACGCGAGGCTCGGATCAGACAGGAAACTGCAATTCAAGCCCACTCAGCGACTACCCCTACAGGAACACGACAGCCGGACCGATCGGGCTTGAAGCGACGAGGTTGGGGAAAGAGCGCCTCGTCGCGGTGGCACGAGAAGAGGTTGAAGACGACGGGCGTGCCCGCGGGCACCGAGAAACCGCCCACGGTCGTGTCGCTGACCGTCGCGTGCGTCATCGCCAGCGCGGCCATGCTCGACACGCGGTACACCTGCACAATGCACCACACCACACCATCCAAATACAGTCAACAGAGTCCAGCAGCAATTTGTACGAACAACCCTTAGACTTTCTTATGTCAGCTCTGTAGAAGCAGATCGGCAACGTGTACGTTCGATTTGTGTTTGTTTTCCAGCGAATGTTTCAGAGATAATTTATAGATCCTTTCAAATTGAAAACAACATTTTAAAAACAGTTACGTGGTTTGCAATCTCCTGCGGCATGCACTATGTAATGTATCCCTAGACAAACTCGCCCTCTCACCACATTGCAAGTGCAAACAGCATTGGCACGAGCTTCACGAGGTAACTCGGACCGCAACTGCAGCAATGTCCATTACGGTACGCACCTCGTTTAAGACGGCGTTGCAGTAGGGCAGGCGTTGCTGGTCGTCGAAGGTGGCGCGTCCGTCCGCTCCCAGCACTTGGTCCAGCTCCTCTTGCATGCGCTCTGCATTGTTGAACACGCGAGGACAATGGTGTCAAGAGAGGCGCGTTCAAGGAAAGGTGTGGTTGCCTTGGACGTCTGGGTGCTTGGCGACGAGCAGGAGGCCCCACTTGACGGTGACGGCGACCGTGGCGAAGCCGGCTCCGAACAGGTTCGTCAGCATCGCCTGCAGCTGCGCGTCGTTCATCTCCACCAGGCCGTCCTCGTCGAAATCCTGCGTCGTGGGGCGACCTCATGATCACATGGGTGTCCATACTCCAGCATGTACGCCTGACGGACCTGCGCCGACTTTCGGAACATGTCGGCCATGGTGCGCAGCGACTCGCCGTCCCAGCTGCGGAAGTTGAGCTGCGCCAACTTCAGCGATTGCGCCCGGATTTTCGCGGTCAGCTCGGCCAAGCTGAGAGAGACAAGCAGATGGGGTAGAGAGCGAACGGTGGCGCGTGCGTGCGTGCGCGCGCGCAGCGTACGCGACTAGCTTCGACTTGAGGAATGTGGTCGTCCAGGGCATGTAGTCGGTGATGGCGCCGAACATGACGACGCGGGCGAAGGAGTCGGCCGTCCTGAGGATCTCCACCACCTCGGGATCGTCCTTGTTGAAAAACTTGCCGTAGCAGATGTAGCCCATGATCGTCCACGCGACGCTGTACAGAGTCGGCTTGGGATCGAACGGCTGAACGAACGTGCACGCTTCAGTGTGATCACTTATTGAGCGTTACGCTCATAAGAGATGCAACAATGTCTGTGGTGCGTATGTATGTGTACGGTTCAGGTGTTAGCTGCTGCAATGTTGAAGTAGTGGCAACTTGCAACATTCAAGTAGTGTCAAAATTCGTAAACTGAACAGAGGCCATTTCCTTGTGCATTGCGTAAGTACAATTGCGTAGTAACTAACTAAAATTGAACCATGTACCTTACGTACACGTGTACTTCTCACAAGTGTGCATAAGATTTGAATAAAACTTTACTGGTTGCTGATACGCGAACTACCTGGCCGTCTTGGTTCTTCAGCTCATCCATGAGCATGTCGACTGCGTTCCACGCAACCTGCACAATGTCCCAAAAAATGCCCGGTGATTCCTCGGTGTTCGCGCCTACCTCCTGCAAGTCGGCTCTGCGCTCTACGGCAAAGAGGTTCATGGCCTGCAGGGTGAGCTTCTTGCACATGCGCTGCTTCTCCGTGTAGCCCGGCTCGCCGAACACGCCGAAGCCTTCGTACGACTTGAAGTCCGGCCTGTCGACGCGCACAGCTCCTATCGGCAGCGGGGCGTCGACCTGCTGCTCAGTGGTCACCTGCCGGCGAAAGGTCTTCCCTTGGCGACCGCCTCCTTGATGGCCGCGTGGCCGCTGAGCACGAGCACGCGCCGACTGCCCATCTGTAGCTGGTAGACGGGCCCGTACACGCGCGCCAGTTCCGTCAACGTCTCGTTCATCTTGGTGCCCACGAACGGCAGGTAGCCCACCACCGGCAGACCCCAGGGGCCCGGCACGCCAGCCAAACGGCCGCTCCACCATGTGTACAGCGTGTAGAGGCATAACCCCACCACAACCACCAGTGCCAGCCACAACAAGGGCATATCTGAAGAAAAAACTTGTCGAGTTGGGACGTAAACAAGGACTGGGGCCGGGTGCAAGTAGCGGCGACAAGAGAGACTGCGCTCTCGCACCCAGGCCCCCCGCCTCTGCGCTGCCAACAAGCGGGCGGCCGGTTCTAGGCAGCGTCGGTGCACCCAGCAGTACACAGGAGGCAACTGTCTCGTTTCCTAGGCCGTACTATAGTCGCGTAGCGACGAGCGAATTCGTCGTTGCCCAATAACAAAACAACAACTCGGAAACACGCTTATCGTTGTGCGCCAAATATTTCCTTCGTCTGATACTGCGTCCCAACATCTCGGGTTGCACAAGAGACAACTGCGATCCAACCTTCCAACGCACGCCTGGCACAACGACAACATGCTCAATCAATCAATCAACTAATGGTGAACATTCACGCCTTTTTGACGCAGCAAGTAATTCCTCAAGTTCTTCTGTCGATCTTGGAAGGACCTCTTCCTGTTGTGGCCGCGCTTCTTTTGTCGCACCATCACGAAGTTCTTGCGTTTCGCCAGCTCTCTGTTCGTCCGGCCCACGTGACTGCCCTGTCCGCGCGCAAGGTGATTGCGAATGTACGTCTGTTCCGTCGCGTCGTCACGCACTTTTGCTTTGGGTTTGCCGAACTGCTGACGGTCGAGCTTGCCGGTTGCCGCCTGCGCGAGTCGCTCCTGCTTCGTCTGCCGGCGCGGCCTCTTGTGGAACCGTTCGATGTCCGTCAACGAAGCCAGTCCGTCGCCTGCAACCATGCCTTTCGCATACCGTAGTGCTCGACATTTCCATTCTCGCACGCACCCTTTCTTTTCCTGGCCCTCGCCTCCTCCTCCTCGAGTATCTCCTCGTCGTTCGTCTTCTCCCTCTCCGGCTTCTGCCTCCGCTTCTTCTTCCTGCCCTGCGCGCGAGCGGTGGGCTCCGCTGAGCAGCTAGCCGAAGAAGCCTTCTTGGACGAGGGCTGCAGTTGCTTCCTCAGCTGTGCCGCGGCAACGCGTCGCTGCTCCTCCTGGCTGAGAATGCGCGTCGTGCTGACCAACTCGGCGGCGCGACGACGCCGCTCCGCACCGTCGCCCTCTAATTCCTCGTCTTGCTCCGCGGTGTCGTCGTCCTCAAGATACGGCGTCACTCACGAACCAACACTTGACGGGCGATTGTCGGCGCACACACCTGGTTTTCATTTGCGCCAGCCACTTCGTCGTCGGAGACGCTCTGCCAAGAGCCGTCGCTGTCGTCGTCGTCGTCATCATCGTCTTCCTCGGATTCCCAGCCGTCGTCCGAGTCGGGAGTGGCTTCCTCGTCGTTGTTGTTGTCCTCACCGGCAGGAGCCGCGATGACTTCGGCGCCCGGCAGGAAACTGAGCGCCTGCTCTTGTCCAAAGCGCGGCGGCTCGAGCTCCTAATAAATCCATTGTTCAATGAGAGTTGCGATCTCAAGCCCAAAGAGAACCAGGCGTTAACACGCGCCTGAGTCGCCTCCGTGGGTCGGCCGCGATCCTTCCTGTGCAGCAGCTGCGGATTGACGGAGCGGAAGAGCTGGATGAGCCCCCGAGCGGCCATGGTGACGTTCTTGTTCTTGTAGCGCTTGTAATCTACACGCCGATCATACAATATACTCAGCGATGAAAGCGCCCGGGACCAACTGAGAGTACCTGTAAGATCCCTCAACAGTTCCTCTGTCGCGGCGACGGGGCACTTGACGAAGATCTCGCGAATCGCGTTCAGGCCCACGGTGATCGCCTCTACGAATGCAATTACAGATGTCAATGCGCATAGCAGTCGCGGCAGGGGCAGACGAAGGCGCAGTGTCAACCTGGCGAGTTCCTGTCCGTGACGAAGCCCTGCGCGACGACGCGCACCAACTCCTCTATGGCGTCCGGCGGCACTAGCTCGTGACTCGCCTGCGCGGCCATCAGCAGAATCTTCGTCACCTAGAGCCAAGCGCTGCTTTTGTCGAAATATCTTGAGCGTCGCCGACAGGTGCAGGAGCACACCTCTCGCTGCTTGGGCTGCAGATAGCGGTGTAGAAAAGAGTAGAACTGGACTAGGACGAGGCGGTGCACGCCGAGGACGCGCGCCAGCAGCGCCATCTGCAGCAGACGCGCGTCGAAGCGGTCGCTGCGCTTGCGCGCCGACTCGAGCTGGCGCAGCAGCCGCTCGGCGAAGCTCTGCGCGTCGTGGAGCGCGCGCAATGCCATCAGGTTGCAGTCGGCAGACAGACGCTCTGCAACACCTTCTTCCCTCGTCAGGACTACCGACGCACCGCAGGCACGCACGCACGCACGCACCCTTCTTCTTGAGACTCTTCTTGGCGATGGCCTTCTTGGCCTTCTCCTTGTCCTTGACGCGCTTTCGGGTCTTCTTGCTCACCTTGTACTGGACCAGCACTTCCTTCAGCGTCTTCCTCTCCGCCGCTGCGCCCTCCTCGTCGTCCGAAGAACTGTCGCCGCCGCTGCCGCCCTCGCCATTTTCCTCCTCACCATCCCCTTTCTTCTTCTTGTCTACGCCCAGGAAGAACTTGAGCGCAGCCGTCTGCAATTTCCAACGCCGCGTAGATACATTCGCCTGTCGCGAACAAGAAGAGAGTCGCGCCTGTATTCTGGAGGCCTTGTGAAAGCAGCACTGCGCGAGCGCGTTGGCGGTGCGTTCGTCGCGCCAGTAGGCACGTCTGTAGGCCTTGACGAGCAGCAGGAGGGCGAAGCGAGCCACCACCGCGCTGCCGTCGGACAGAGAGCGCAGCAGAAGACGGTGGACGTCCGCCAGCGTCCCGCGACGACCCGAACCGCCCCGCCGACTGCCCTTGTGCAGTCGCTTGAGGTAGGCGATTGTCGAACCGAACAGCAACTTCCTGCAACGGCTCGGCAGTTGCTATTCGCCGGGCGGGACCCAGAGCCTGTCGGAGTTGCGCACGCGCCTCAGCTGTTTGTCTCTGAGCTTGACCAAGTCGAGAAAGAGACGCGTCGTCTGGACGGGACAGACGAGCGAGTGATTGCGCAGACAGACGAGCGCCTTGCACTGCGCCTGGCGCAGCTGCGACTGCAGGAACGGGTTCGACACCGCCGGCGCCGCCGTCTCGCCGCTTCTGCCCACGGCCGATGTCGATGCCGACAGATGCGCGAGGAGCTCGGCGCCCAACGAGGCCGCCTCCGTTGGATAGAATGGACAGACCTGAACAGGCCTTAGGCAATGCGGAGGAGCTTAGACGATCTCGCGGACGGACCTGCGCCAAGAAGTTGATGCAGTCGACCAACGGTTCGATATCGGCCCTCGAGGCGTCGGGTTCGAGAGCGACGACTTTGAGTAAGGCCTTGTAGTGGCGGAACTGCTCGAGGAATTCCTCGCGATAGCTCTCGCTGTCCCGCCTGATCAGGTCTTGCAGGAAGGCCAGGTTCTGTCGCGCCGCCCCGTAACGACCGCGCGCCGCACCCGCCGCAGACATCGCGCGCTTCTGCAAGAAGCAGAAACGAAGCGCAAACGACGCTGGAGTCTCCTAACACAGCCGAAGTAACCAGCACACACTGTACTACCCATCAGCGCGTGCGTTGAACTTTATTCGACACCTTCGGCACGATTCACAGCGCAGAGATCAACTCTTCTCCGGTCGCGGCCTCTTGCTGGTGGACGGCTGTGCCGTCGAGGCAGCGGCGTGCTCGATGGCTCGATTGGGAAGCGCCGGCCGGTGCGCCTTCGCGGCCGCTGCCGCCGTCGACACCGACGCCTCCGAAGGGGCGGGATCGCTGGCGGCTGTCGGCAGGCTGCCTGCCAGTGCCACCCAATAAGGTCCTTGCTCCACTACTTCGGGGGGAGGGGCTCACCCCTGGAGGGCATTGCTGCCTGCTGCTGGGGCAGAGGGAATTGCTTGGTGATGAGGCGCAGGAGGTCGTCGACCCGGGTGCGGTGGTACTGCGTGGAGCGCGTCGCCTCTGGCCGCTCCACTTCCTCCTCCACCTCCTCCTCCGCTGCGCCGTCATTCGCGGCCGTCTCCCTGCTACTGCTCGAGGGGTGCTTGGGGAACTTCCAGCTGTAGCCGTCGGCCGCGTCGTAGCGCATGCAACTCTTCGCTAAACGAGCGAGGGGAAATTGAAATTGTGCAAAGCGAATGGTGGCGAAAGGGTCGACGGACCCTCTTCGAAACTCTGTCGCAGATGGCGCGTCATGTGCATGAGCCGGATGGACATGATCGTGTGCAGAGAGGGCGCCTGCCGCCACAAGCCGTCGATCGCGTAGTAGTAGGCCAGGGGCTCCACTACAAGCAACTCCAAACTCACGCCTATGTTTGTTTTCGAAGCTCGAAGAGGGGGGGGGGGTGGGCAGGCGACGGACCCTGGTTGGCCGAGAGCCGTTTCTGCTGGACGACGACGAAGAGGGGCGGCTGCGCGGTGAGGCATTGGAACTCGACGCCCACGTACACCTTGAGCTTGTCGAGACGACTCAGCGCGAACTGCTGCTGTCTCAGCATCTCGTTCGTCGACGACCGCTCGTAGAACGGGTTCTCCTGACGAGGAACGGATGGAAGGTCGGATAAAGTGACGCACGCACGCACGCGCTGAACGAACCATGACGCAAAAACAGTCGAGCACATTGTCGGCGTTGAGGTGGACGGCTGGAAAGTTGGCATTCTTGAAGGTCGGCGCCGTGGACGTCACGCCCTGGGCCAGCTGAACCTCTGTCGACGGCGACTGCGCAGCTGAACGACGCCAAAAAGCGGTGACAGTAACCACAGGGAAGTGCAATGTGAACAAAGCTCACAAGAAAAGCGGGGAGAAATCATTTCGAGGCTCTCCAGAAAACCTGCAACGTCTTTTTCAAGCACACTGCGTAACTGTCAGCAACGAGCTATGTCGACAGAGACTGTTATAGCCGACAGAACGAATACATGTATTTATTTCTATGTACTCGTCGTGGATCGTACGCAGCAATGCTGAGACGCAATCAGTGAGAATTCGCATTTTTTTGTAAGAAAAATGATGGTAAAACTATAAGGAACGACGAGAGAGCGATAAAATAAAAATAAAAGTATAAAAAAAAGTTATTATAAAAAAAAAAAAATAAAAAAAGATAAATGAAAAAAAAGGTATAAGGTAGTGGAAAAGATAACAATGCAATCACTAGCGAGACTATGTCGCGCACGATCAGGTTCAGGGCGATTAATCACTGAGAACAGTTCGGGTTACGACTCACGACTGTACAGTTCAGCGTAGTGAAGGGGTGGCAGCGCAAGGTGTCATTGAGAGACCAGAACAGGGAAGTGAACGATTCGTTTGGCGCGGTTGGCACGTCGCTGTGTTCGTCTTTAGTTAGGGCGCGGCCACGTGCAGCAGGTGGGCGGCGAGACCGGGCAGCGGCTCGGAGAGGCGGTCGACCGATCGCACGAAGTCGCGTCCGTACTGCAGGGAGACGGCGAGCAGCGTCCTGCAGTCGGCCAGCGCCGTGTGCGCCGCCTCCTCTCCTCCGCACGCGTCGTCCTCGGCGTAGAAGTCGGCCAGCAAAGCCGCCTGCCCATAGCCGGCGGGCCGGGGACTACGCTGGAACTCCCACCGGCCCGCTCCGCGCGTCCTGCAACCCACGCGGCGGTCGACACCCATGCCTCGTTGCTAAGACGACACAAGTAGGCCAAGCGCTCGCCTGAACAGGTGCTCGCCGATGCGTTTCTTCTTGGCCGGCGACCAATGGGACTTGTCCATTAGCTGTAGGGGCGACGCGCCCGCCTCTGCTGCAGAGGCCTCGCGCTGAAGCCCCTCGGGCTGAGCAACTCCTGAGGAGAGACAATTAAGGTGGTGGGTGTTGTGGTTTTTGTTGTTTTGGGGGGTTTTTTGTGTGTTGTTTGGTTTTGTTGGTTTGTGGTGTGGGTGTGGTGGTTTTGTGTTTTGGGGTTTTTGTTTTATGTTTTTTGATTGTGGGTTGGGTTGGTGGTGGTTTTTGGGGTGTGGTGGTTTTTGTTTGTGGGGTTGTTTGTTTTTTTTTTTTTTGTTTGGGTTTTTGGAGTTGTGGGGGTATGGATGTTGGTGTGTGGTGGGTGTTGTGGGATTTGTGTGTGGTTATTGAGATTGGATTTTTGATTTGATTATTTTTGGATGGATTTGTGCTATGGGTTTGTGTATGGCGTTGCTGTAGGAGAGTTGGTGTATGGTTGGTTTTTTGGAATTGGGTTATTATATGATGAATTGGTTGTGGCTAGGTGGATGGTAATTTAGTTATCGATCGGTGGGGATTTTTTATTTGTGGGGTAGATGATGTTTTTTGGAATGCTATATTTTTGCGGGTGTTGTATTTTGGTAAAAATTGAGTGGTGTAGATGTTTTGGTTTTCTATTATATGTCGAATATGGAGAGTGGGGTTAATGGTGTTTTTAGAATCGATGTGGGTAGGTGGATTTTTGGTTAAAAGAGTTGCTAGTAGGATATTTTTTTTTAATCTATGTAAGAGTATAGAATGGTGTATATGTATGTATATATATGTAGTTATCTCTCGGATGTGTGTGTAGAGGTTGGTGCGGGTTTTTGTGGGTGTTGTATAGAGGGATTTGATTTTTGGATGTATATTTTGATTATTGGATTTTTGGCGGTTTTATGATAGATGATGTTCTTGGATTGAGGGATTGGAGGGGGAATTTGTTTTTTTTTGGTCGCTGGGGATGTGTGATTGGCTGCGTATGTTGTATGTGGTGCGTGCGTGCGAGGTGCGAGGTGCGTGCGTGGAGGTGCGTTTGGGGTGCGCGCGTGCGTGATAATGCGTGCGAGCGTGCGTGCGTGCTGATAGGTTTTGGTATTGTTGTTTAGAAATGTATTGGATTTGAGGTGGCTGAAAAGGTGTATGTGGCTATTTTGTTAGTCTTTGAAGAGGGGTATTTATTGTGCTCGCTTGCTTTGCAGCTGATATTAGTTGAAAGTGTATAATATAGAGGTAATATTTGGATTTTTGTGTTCGCGTGATAGAAGGTGAGTGGATTATTAGGCTATGATTAATATGGATGTGATGTTGGTTGTGAGAAGAAGGAAGGATATCTTGAGAGGGGGGGAGAGAGGCGAGAGCGATAGCAGATGTAGATGGATTGCTATGAAATTGTAGTTATATTGGGTGATGGAAAGGGGAATGAAATGGAGAAGTGTGTGCTAAATCTATGGATGGAATGTAAATGTTAGCTGGGTGGATTATTTATGGAGTTTGGCTGTGCAGGTATGGTATGGCTGGGATTGTAGAGAAGATATGATGTGAAGGGTTGCTGTTGCGTTTTGGCTGTGAGTGGCTCGCAAAAATGGTATGTGGTGTTGCTGCGTTTGGATGTTTTTATAGGTTTGTTGATGAGTTGATCAGCTGAAGATTGTGGCTTGAGGCGTGATTATAATACTCTTTTTCAATTGGACTTTAAAAATAGGTAATATTCACTTTTTTTTGCAGCCACTGAATTTTTCTTATAAGTGTTTTTTCGTAGAAGATTGATACGAACTATGCAGGCGACGCAGCTCGCAGCATGTATGGAGCCGTGCGACGCAGTAGCAGCTCGCACGCACGCACGCTCGCACGCTCGCAGCAGCAGCACATACAGACATACAGCAGCAGAAGAATGAAATGCCAGCGTAAAAGAATGTAGATGTCGGTGGAATCTCATCGCAGTAGGAGAATGCATCGTATAGACGCGCAAATCGGTTAGATAATAAGTTATAGAGATCAAATCAAAATCGCTCTGATACAGTGTAACGGACAGTAGTGTGCGCGCGTTACTTGCCGGTCTGGGACATGCGTGTCGATGGCGCGATCGAGCGTGTGAGCGTGTGTGTGCGTGCGTGCGCTTGCAGTTGTGCTATATTGCTGCGTTTTAGCATAGTGATGTAGTAGAAATGATCGCTGCTAGGCGGTCACTTTCGTGTTTTAACGAGTAATCGACTACCCATCGAGTTGTTTGTGAAGAGCTATTTGGGTGTGCGTGCGTGCGTGCACATCTGCAGTGCCATATTGGTTTGTCGGAGCATATCGATGTAAGACCAAATCATCTACCGTGCAGGCGGTCACTTTTGTGTTTTAGCGAGTGATACACGTCCCGTCGAGATATAGCGATTTTCGGAGTGAACATTGGTGCGTCGGAGCGCGTTGGCCTAGGTGAATGTTCCCTGATCGGTGATCCTTTATTATTGATGTTTAGGCATCGACTAGCACACAATCGCAATTTTCGTTATCGATATATGGGGGAGGATTTGGTGCGTCTTTGGTCTTGTTGAGTAACACAGCATGTCATGGCGACACTTTCTCTTTACAGCGAGCGCTGCGATGTACGTAGCGCCTATAGGGCACATTGTGGCCCTTTCCGAATCTCGATATCGGATAAATCGGCTTTCTCGATTCGGACGCAGTGCCAGATCCTTTTGCATGCACATTGCCATCCTAGCCGGCTCCATGCCAGTTTCTCGCGATAGGCCTGGGGTTCGCGAGCGAAGCTCCAAACCTGGCGGAGACATGAAAAAAAAAGCCGCAAAATTGAACATTTTTGGACTATTTCCCCTTCAGTGAAGCAAGGAGCGTTATGGCGCATTCGATGCCCAGGGGCGGTTCATTTGCGCGTAGCGTCAAATCCGTTCAGGCATCCAAGTTATAGGCGATCGAAAATTCAAAAGCTGAGAGTGGTCATATAGGGTTGTAGCTGAGCGTACTGCTAGGGTTGTAGCGACGTAACTGATTAATAATTTATTGACGATGATTGGATTGATAGGGTTCGTTCTCCTCACCGTTCGTGGCGACTCCGCCGGTCGCATTCTCGTCGGGGAAGAGGCGGCGGACGACGACGCCAGTGGACGCTCGCTTCCGCGACGAGCCGCTCATGGGAACGTCCATCGCTAAAACCACACCAGTCCACTCATTCTTTAGGGAACCAAAAGAGAGACGCACACTACGCTACGTACTGTGACCGATCGTCACGCTGGGTCCGAGCACGCGTCGCGACTCCTCAGCCACATCCTGAATGAAACGCGTTCGCCTGTCACTACCGACCGCGCCTAGCTAGACCGGTTCGTCCTACCTCGAGGTAGGTCTGGTCTAGGTGCTTGAACGCGTGCAGCGTGTCGAGAAAGTACACTCCGCGAGGCAGCGTCGGCTCCAGGCCGCACCGCTGCAATTCGAAGCCGACCAGTCTGAAGTTTGATTGAACCAATTTGTGCAGGCGCGTGACACGAGCCGCGCGGACTCGCCTGAAGTCGAAGTGCACGCCGTTGTGCGCGAGCAGGCATAGGGGCTTCGGCAGCGTCTCCAGGAAGGACAGCACCTGAGGCCAGACTTGCGCGAACGTCGACCGGCCTGTCAAGGTCGCGGGGTTCAAACCTGCAAAGCCGTGTTGTTCAAGAAACGCCAGTCTGCTCTCAGGAGCCGCCGACAATACCAGTCAATCGCGCCACGGAGTCGGGCAGCGATTTCTCGGGATTAATCAGCCGACTGAGGATGTCGGCGTGGCGCGGCGTCAGCTGCGCGCGCGAGCAGCCGGCCTCGGCCCGCGCGGCTGCGGCGAAGAAAGCGCCGCGGCTCACCGCCAGGCAGGCCAGCTCCGTAACGCGAGGGTCCGCCTCGCTGCGGCCCGCTGAAAACAAGAAGTTCGTCGCGTAAACATTCAAAAGACGTCAGAAGCAGCCCACCCCATCCGAGTCGAATGAAGAGCGCCTTGGACTGGCAGCGGGGCCGACTGAAGCGCACCTGCAGCGCGGGCTCGCTCGTGTCGGCCGCGAAGAGGCCGGTAGCCTCGGTGTCGAAGAAGACGAACGTCTCCACCTCCTTCGCAGGCGCCTCCTCGCTCCGTCCAGCAGATTCCAACGCCCGAGGAGGGGGCGTCATGTCACGACGCTCCGCTGACCGCCCATCCGCCCACTACACAAGTACGAATGCCCACAAGCACAAGCAGACAAACGACGCCGATGTCGAACCACAATCTGATTTTCATTGCCGACGGATTCGTGAGTCTCCTCGGTCATTATTATGCGCGCTCGATCTTCTTGCGATGTTTGTTGAGAATTGAGATAAAACGCAGAGGTGTATTGTAGTACTAAGTGACAAATGTAGCCGGTTAGCAAAATGTTACTGAGAAAGAGAGAAGAATACACTCTTGGCATTCTCCCCATTCCCGTCGGTGATTTCGCGGCGTAAACTAAAACACACGACCAACACGACCACCACGACCAAAACTTTAGGCTTAGGTTTAGGCTTTTGCTTAGGCTTAGGCGTAGGTTTCTGCTTAGGCTTAGGCGTAGGCTTTTGCTTAGGCTTAGGCTTATTCTTAGGCTTAGGCTTAAGTTTCGGCTTAGGCTTGTGTTGGTCGTGTTGGTCGTGTTGGTCGTGTGTTTTAGTTAACGCCGATTTCGCGGGGAAAAAGACTTTGGGCTAACAAGAATCGATGCAGGACATGCAGCAGCGGCGTGTCGGGCCGATACGCCGCTAGTGAGTCTTTGTTACAGTCTCTATTACAGCCTACCAGTCTCTGTTACAAAGCAGTGTACGGCATAACTTTCTTACAATACAATATGCAAATTTATATCCTGTTAATTTGCCGGTTGTTCTGCAATGGAAAAGTCGATGAGTAGCTGTTAGAAAATCGAGCGTTAGAAGCGTTAGCTGTTAGAAGCCAGCGCGTACGGCGCGAACTCTGGGAGCGAGACGATGTGAAGAGTGCGACGCCGCGACGGAGTGCACACTTTTCGGTCGGCGGCTGCGGCATCGCGGTAATAAGAGGCGAAGTCGGTGGTCCTCTTGCTTTTGAGTACTTGATGGGTGATGCAATTGAGGAATTGAAGGGGTGCGAAATCGGCTTCATGACCGCATCCCGTCGCCTCAAAGGAGCCTGACATGGTTTGGCGGCAGGTGGTTCGACCGCATGGAAAAGCGCAGAAGCTGGTGGCCGTAGCAGCAGCCGAACCGCTGCATCCACGGCGGTCGGTGCACTCGTTAGCGGTAGCGTAGTCACCTCCATCGGTCGTTGAGTCGTTGACGTTGACACCGTGCTGCCGCAGTCGGTGTCGTCTGCTGTCGCACTCGCATTCGGAGGCATCGGTATTGCCGACAGCTTCGGTGACGACACGGGGCCGCAGTCGACCCTGTCTGCGCCCAATGGAGGCTCGAAATCAACAAAGCAGTAAATCAAGGTTCGCTCCACCAGTAGCGTCGCAGACAACTGTATCAACGACAGCGCCCCTGTCGGCGACGAACGCGATCACCTCAGCCAAGGTGTTGGGGCGAACGCTGCAAGACTGGTCGAAAACTCTCGTCAAGACGGCGTCGTCGAACTTGTTCAGTAACTGGTCTGCCTTTGTCGGGGAACCGCCTGCAAAGTCGCCTGCGCTCCAAACAAGCGAACTGCAGATGAATCGTCATGGAACTACGTACCGAGAATGCAGAAAATTTAGTAGAGGGTTCGCTTCGCCATAGCTTCTCATGTGATTTCTTCATGCTCGTGTGATTCACCCACCTCCATAGTTTGAATTCATTTCTTGTTTAGTTTGAATGTTTACTACTACGGTAAAGGAGAGTATTTACTTTGCGTCTTTTCTAATTCTTTTTACTCTGCGCAAATCATGTGCCTGCATTCTTTACCTGCCTGCTTTTTTTATCTGCCTGCATACTTGCGTCGATTCTTGTAAGCATACCTTTGCGTAAACACCATAGGTAGTTACCGTAAACCCTATAATTACCCACCCCCCTTATAATTAGCCCCCCTATAATTATACACCCTCCTAAGACCACTTTGAGTTTATCAGCCCCCCCCCCCTATAATTACGCCCCCTCCCTAAATGGCCATCGTCTGAAAGGCAAGTCTGGGTGTATGTATGGTCGCGTATGAGTATGTATGTACATGTATGTGCATGT